>JABYQS010000561.1:0-18309 GCA_022592435.1 Cerioporus squamosus
CCGCGACGTTCCCCTCGCAGCAACGCGCATCTACGAGATGTCCTTCTTCACTGGCTTCGGTGTCTCCGCGGTCATTTACTATACGCTCAACATGCTCTTCCCCGTGCGCGGCGTCCTCGAGATGTAAAATTGTTCGCGGAGGTCGACGTCTCTGCAAATGTTGACTCCATGGCATCGGAAGGGCGCAGGAGAGGGACTCGGACAAGAAGAGTATTGTCAGCGAGGGCATCCACAGCGTACGGTCCAACGCTTGACTATAATATCGGGGTGGTTACGGATGTTACGATGACAAATCAGCGGGGTTTGTGTACGACTATACACGAGGAGAAGAAGTACTTCCAAAAGTAGTAACGATTACGCTGAATTCCGTGGGCGCTTCTGCCACTTCATCCTCCCCAGAGTCGACTCCGACCATCGTGGATTCCTGACACTGCTACCGGAAATTCAGTTGATTCAATCTCAGTCATCCCTTGTGCAGTAACCTAGATGGTCAGTGGGACGAACAAGTTCGCGCTCGGAATCCCCTGAGTACAGACCTGTATCCAGCAGGTCACACGTCAAGTCGTGTAGAACGGTATGCTTCCTACCGTCTCAGGACCACGGAAAGCTCACCGGAATGTTTTCAATAGCTGGTCAAAGGCCTTTGCCTCTGCTCTGCATTGTTGCCAATATCGCGCTCGGCTGCGACTATTGGACTGAACCGAACGCGCGCCGACGCTGACGCCACTGCCCACAATGTAGTGCCATGCCATGACAGCTCGGTTCGCCCATCTCCCGTACTGTTTCCAGGGACTTTTGGCGGTGTATACGCTAGTATCCGATCTCACCTGAATGACTGTAGTCATGTGGAGTGCCTGTACGATGCCGCCGGGTCTGGTCATCAGGCCGACGCGCATCGGACACTCTCGCACAGGGCGGAATTCAATACGGGCCCTCGGGATAATGACGTCTCAACTCTTGTTCTCATATGGATTGTGAAGATAGCCGGGAGTGTGGCATGAGTTATGAACAAAGGTACGTTTGTCCTCGAAAGTGAAATGGCCTGTCATCGCTTCACGGTGGTGCGAGCCTTCGAAGTTCCGTCCAGGCGCCTCTCCACCTTGCGAATCTCACACGACAGTGAGATGGCACGTCTATCTTCTGGAGTACGTACGACAGATGAAGACGAGAATTATGAGGTGCTCATGGGCATCGGGCGTTACTGTGAAACACTGCACCGGCACGCCGCCTTACTACTGGGCCTAAGTGCTAGCAGCTAGTAGTATTGGTGACAATATCAACTGCCATATCCTCTCCCACTGAGACACATGGGCCAAACTGACGAGTGCCAATACTGCGCCAGTGTGCTAGAGTGATTTGTCGGCCGTTGCCGAGAGCCGATCTTGCCGAATCTGCAGCCACGTCTCAGACTCTCAGTTGTCCTAGACCACCATGTTCGACACACTGAGGCTGGCTAGTGTCTGCGCGTCCTTCATCCTCAGTCCGTGCTTCCGAACTTTTTTTTAAATCACATGCAGGGAAGGGCACTATGTACGATGCATCTGGAACGACGGCGCCGCTACACGATGGTATC
Source organism: Cerioporus squamosus (assembly GCA_022592435.1). NCBI lineage: Eukaryota > Fungi > Basidiomycota > Agaricomycetes > Polyporales > Polyporaceae > Cerioporus > Cerioporus squamosus. The sequence goes on from JABYQS010000561.1 coordinate 1,574, forward strand.
TTGCCACAATCTTGCCGTGTTCATCGCCTCTTTTCTCATGACTGCGGGTCTCTTGGTCTAGAGACAACGGCGCGCCCGCCCTCGCCGACGTTGTCGCTCGGGGCGCAACCGGTTCCGACCATGGGTTCGTGATAGGAGCTCTCATGCGCGCGCCGACCTCGTCGCGGCCTCGAACGGGCTGCTACTCGCCTCACTTCAAGTACACTGTGGTCTTCAACGGCCTGTGGCCTGTTTCAAGCCCCAAAATGGCGACTTGCGTCCTGGACGACTGGTTGCTGATCTATTTGACGTCGAAGGGATCTTTCCTGTGTTGCCCCCAACCGGGCTTCCTCGCGGATCATCTGGCGCCTGTGCAAGGCGCGTCTGTCTCCTCGCCTCTCCGTGTACTCACATATTCTCCTGGGCCCTGTCGTAATCTGGAAGCTTAGATGTAATCCTGAGATAGGCAGCTGACTCTGTGTCAATGCCGTGCTCACTGCTCGGATCGTTCCCTACGGATGTCTGGACGCTTGTCTCTTTACAAGCATGGTGGGCCTACGTGGTCAAGGCACAACGGCGCGTACGCCGTCACTACTGTCTCTCGCTTTCCGGAGAGACCGCAGTTCGTGTGGGTCCACTTGCGTAAGAAGCCATTGGTGGCAACATATCACATAGAAGTGCGTTTGTGTTTCGCGTCTTCTGTTCCGCGGACCTCACCCTGCTGCCCCAGGTCCATCGGCCGCCTGCTGAGGCCGACGTATGTTCCGCAAGAGTCAGGCGAATGTACAAGAGCTATACCGTCGGTCCTACGCCGGGTCCGCGTATCAGACACTATACTGGGAACTCGTGGCGAATGGCAAGAGCCCAGCTATGCCTATGCGGGATGGTACTCGTACCGTACTGCGTCGAGGAGCCACTGTCTCTGCGACTGATCCGATGTAAGTGTGCGCACTCATTCAAGGCGAAGACGCGTTGGCTCGGCGAGGGAGCGCGACCCTCCCTCGCGCGTTTCGCATTGCATGCCGAAACTGTGTCCCTCCATGGCAGGCCTTGTTCTCGTTCAGGCCACGGAGCTGCAGAAGGCGTTTGACATGCACCGTGGCCTTAACGCGCGCAAGTCCACGCGAGTTAGAGCTGATCAAGGTTTGTGGTATGGCTATACCCGATCAGATCTCAGATCTACCCAGCAATTTCAGCGACGCTCGAGCGTGCTTGCATTCTCGTCATGCGCATTGCAGATAGGCGGCCTCATATCTCATCGGGACCTCAGCTGACACACGTGGAGCGCACGCGAGAGGCCTGCGGAATAGTCAAGGTACCACATTGACCGCGTTTCATGGATTCTCTACATTTCAACTTCAGCCTGTGATACTGAAAATCCAATTACTTTCTGAACACGCAGAGTCATCGGGCGCAATGCTTCGTGCACAGCATGTACTAGTGGAGAAGTGTGGCCGACCAGGTCCCGCCGCGGCGGGTACGGGAATCTTTGCCGACCCACTCACGTATGAACCTCGAGACTCCCGAGAAGTCCGCTGTGGTATGGTTCTCCGGGCTCTCATCCTCTCCGCCTTCTCTTGCCCTGAGTAGAACGCCGGACCGCGCGTCGATTGCCCTTCCCGCCACACGGACAATTTGCAAGGTTGGTGTTCCGTTGCTCCTATGGTAGGCGTCACCATGCGACTCATGTATATATACAACTACAGGATGGTTTTCGACAGGCAGACCTCATATTTCTCTTTTCCGCTTCAAGAGCTTACTGCAGCTCACACCGCACCAACACAACTCCCAACGCATCGTCACACAATGAACCCGTACGGACAGCAGTGGCAGCAAGGGGGCGCCGCGCCCTCGATCTTCGGTGCCCTACCCTCACTTCCTGTCTCGCATGCTCCCCGAGCCATGCAGACCGACAGCGTCACGTTTTCGTTCACCAACTTCAACACGACAATCCTGAACTGCACCGTGCTCGGTCCGCAGGGACGCACGACGTACCGCATCATCACCGAGGCAGCCCAGCCGGCGTGCACAATTATCAAGGACAACGAGAGCAAGAGCGTGGCAATGGTACAATGGCAGCCCGCCGCCTCGCTTGAAGTCCGCGGGGTGACGAACAGGCAACGCGTGCGCGACTGGCTCCGCCTGTCCCCCGACCAGAGGTACGCGTCAGCCACACCTCGTTGCGAGTTCTGGATCTGACTAAGCTTCTTCTTGCTCTGAATCGTAGCCGTCGCATCATGGACGTTCAGGGTGTGCAGTACGCATGGGCGCCGATGGAGGGCTTCATTTGCGTTAGTCATTCTCCATCTCGGGTGCAATGATGACTCTGAGCTGACTACCGGCACAGCTCTACAAGGTCAACTCCAGTGCGCCCCGCGTGCTCGCCCGGATTACTCGGGTCCCGAATACGGTCATGCTCGAGCTGACCCAAGAAGCGGTCCATGTCGGGCTACTCGAGGCCTCTATCGTCGCGACCATCATGCTTAGTTGCGGCCACAACATTGATTGATTCTCTGGCATCTTGTAATAGAGACCTGACTTTCAACAGTCCCCGCATCATACGCAATCACTATAGAACCTAGACCTTTTCGCTCTCGCTCACCTGCTTTGATGTAACTAGTTAGCTGACATCCCCCGGAACATCTCCACTCTTGTATCATAGCGTCTCTCCAGGCTGGCTTTTCAGTGCCAGTGATTTATGCATGACGTGTTACTAATGTCTCTATAGTATATCTATCCGACTCACTCTTCCTCATTCCTCATGATGTGTCAGAATCGACGGCACAACCCCGCCCGAGCTCAGCTAGAGTCGTCGCGACCATCTCAACTCGGACAGCGGGACTAGTCGGACACTGAAGTGCCCCGGTAGGCCCCGGTGGTAAGTTCGCTCTTCATGCTTCGTGACGGCCTATTTCCTGCGATCGGCAAGGTCCTCGACAATCAGATATCAAGAACGAATCATACCTGTGTCAGTTGAGGTCGGTGGCCCTCACCTTGACATGACTGCGCAAGATCCTCCCCGCGGGAGCGGAGACCCCCGAGCTTCCGAGCTCGTGCCACATTCACGGGAATCAAACAACCCGCCGTCAGCGCTGCACAGCCCCATGTGCAGATCGCGAACCTCAGCCTCAAGGCTGAGGCAGCTTCTCAGCCATCTTCGGACGTTTCCTGTTGGCACGAAGAAGATCTGGCCCTTGCCAGCGAAAGGGGTGAAAGTGAAACGAAGCGCTGTTCAGCGTTCCTACTCTGGCTTCATCTCCATCCGCACAGCTCGCGTGGTGGTAGCGTGGCTGCCATGCCGAGCGGCAAGAGGCCCATCACGAGCCTGATGAATGGATGCGGTGCGGGGATGCGTTAGACTCTGACTTGGGAACCACGCCGGGAAGTCCGACTTTAACAGTGATGTCGGAAGCGCGGGCATCATGCAGCCTCCCAGCAAAGACAATGACATAGGAAGATCATCCTCTGACTTCCTCCTATGCCGTTGTCAGGATATGTGGTGACTGCTGCGTCACTGGGAGCATAGGATCGTCATACATCCCGATGTGCCGGAGCTATGCACTACGAGTCGGCCGTTTGAGACTTTCAAGTAGCGATCACGACACGGAGAAGGATCCACGCAGGCTAGAAATGAAGCCATTGACCTGGTCTGGCTTAGAGAATACCTAAACCTTACCCCAGCGCGCCCGACCTGGGCGTACGTCGCGGACGCGATCCTTGGGAGGGCAGTGGCGTACGACTCGAAGAACGTAGAAAATGGGGCGAAAGTCAACGTCTTCCTGCAGACGTGGAAGGTTAGCCTCAGGCAAGCTGGAGGACTACCAGAAGACCTGAGAAGGATGGTCAAAACGGCAGAGAAGTACGGCATTCGTGTTGACACACCTAACCCTGCGAAGATGCTCCAGCACGCTATGCCAATCTGGTACCACCTGGGTAAGACTGAGGGCAGAAGCACTGCGAATAGCAAAGCGGCGAAGTGCCTGCGGACCAACCATGGCGTGAGCACTGTGCTGCAGGCGACGAAAGTTGCAGGCCGACTTCCCCGGCAAGGGGCGCACACGGGAACGCATAGGCCCAACCAACACTGCGCCTGTGTGTCATGCGATGAGGATAGAAGGATACGCGGGTGCGACAACCCCCATCGCTGTGCAATGGCTGCTGCGAAGCTCCTGGAGCACCTAGTGCCAGTATGGAATGTGTCGGGCCCCACGCAGAAGGACGGACTTACACTCACAGAGAGACGAATCCGCTCGAACGTTGAATCCCGGGCGGATGAGGGGCGAGTCATCTTCAATCCCTCCATAACTGACAACAGCGATCTAGCCGACGTCTTTAGGATTTTCGTGAACAAGGAAGCCCTGCCGAGAGATGTGCCGGCGAGAAGGGCACCGAGACCGTACCAAGTTGCGGAGGAAGCGGTCGAGGTACACACCGACGGGTCGTGTGACTCCAACGGAGCGGGGACGGCAGTGGCTGGGAGCGGGGTCTTCTTTGGGCCCAGCGACAGCCGCAACCTGGCCCTCAGGGTCCCTGGTGAGCTGCAGTCGAACCAGATCGCTGAAATCTACGCTGTATCAGCTGCGGTGGCGGCAGTTCCGCCATTCGCGCCACTGCATATCGTATCGGATTCGAAGTATGTTGTTGACGGACTGACTCTCCACCTCCCTACTTGGGAACGCAAGGGGTGGCTGGATGTGGCGAACGCTGACGCGATACAGGACGCAGTGGCTCGACTGCGAGCGCGGTCCGCGCCGACGACCATGAGATGGGTGAAGGGGCACGCTGGTGATGAAGGAAATGAAGCGGCGGACCTGCTTGCCAAGGCAGGTGCGACGAAGGTGCGGGCAAGCGCACTCCCGCCTGCGCCGACCGAATTCTTGCGACGAGGAGCGAGCCTACGCTGGATTACACAGCGACTGGCGTACAAAGGGATCCGGCTGGACAAGTGCAAAGGGGACAGGGAAGCGACCGTCCGGACTACTGAGCAGGTACGGGCAGCTCTCTACCACACCACGAAGACAATGCCCACGGTGCCTAGTCTGTGGAAGAGCATCAGAGATAAGACAGTCCCACGCAGGATGAGGGACTTCTGGTGGAAGGCCATGCATGACGCGCTGCGAGTAGGTCACTACTGGACGAAGATCCCGGGATATGAGCAGCGGGCGCAGTGTCAGGTATGTGACTGCGAGGACTCACTGGAGCACATCTTGCTTGAGTGCGATGCCCCTGGACAGAGTGTGGTGTGGACGTGCGTGGACAGGCTCCTGCAAGCAGCGGGAGCCCCGCCAATAGAGAGGTCGGTCGGTGTGGTGCTGGGGGCGCCGGCGCTCTCCCTGGCGGAACTGACACCTAGACGGGCGGCGGGTAAGCAGAGACTTGTGAGGATCCTGTACATGGAAGCCGCGCACCTGGTGTGGAAGCTCAGGTGCGAGCGGGTGATCCAGCACGAGGGAGATCCGGAGCGATGGCTCCATGAGCGGGTGATCCAGGCGCGATGGCTAGCAGCGCTGAACCGCAGACTGCGAATTGACCAAGGACTCACAGCGGTGAGACTGGGGAAACGAGCCCTCCCGAGGGAACTGGTTCTGGAGACCTGGGACGCGATACTTATGGACCGAGACAGCCTCCCTGAGGACTGGATTGGGCGGCCGGGGGTTTTAGTGGGTATGCCAGGCATGCGACGCGGAGTTGGCGTTGGCTGAGGCCTGGTGAGTCCCACACTACCTAGCATTGGTGTGCATGAAGCATTACCCTGGCGTGGTGTTTGGAGACTCGTACTTCGGAAACCTGCGTAACCTAACATGGGACGAGAGTCTTGTTGTTAGGCTAGCACCACAAAAAAAAAAAAAAAAAAAAAAAAAAAAAAAAAGAGAAGGATCCACGCAAGCCGTCGGCCCACCGGTAGCTTCGAGGCATGCAACGGCGACGTCGGATGTAGGCCCGCCCGAGGCGGCTGCTCGTCCTCGAATTTGTCAATTTGCGGCTTGTATTCCGAAGCTCCGTAGGTCGTCCAACGTCGCTCGGGCGGCGATGGTACTCCTCGTCTCCCAACGCCGTCGTCCAACACAGCTGACGATTTGCGAACCCATCGGTCGAGTCCTGATGATTCTAGGTATTCATCCTGTGATACACGGTTCAATGAGTACAACAAGCGCGCCGCAATCCACGGATCTTATGCTACAGTCTTATTTTCGCTTCCCACCACTCATGCCGACTCTACCGCCTGGAATCACGCACTCGGCGGTGCGGGAGAGCCACTCACGATGGCATCCGGCCGCCTCTTTCCCCTCGTGTCCTCGGCGTAGTTCTCGTAAAAGTTGTGTTCATCCTTGCCATGAGTCGGCGGGCCGCTGCTGCGCCCAGGGCCGTCCCAGAAGTGGTGCGCCTGGGAGTACACGCCGTATGACGTGGGGACGACCTCGATGAGGTCGCCGCGAGCGACTTCGATGGCGGGGATCTCGGACGCAGGAAGGCCGATGAGGTATGCGAGGATGCAGCGGATGACGGAGGCGTGTCCGATGATGAGCAGGTCCTCCTTCTCGCGCTCGAGCTCAATGAGAGTAGGCTCCAAGCGAACTAGGCAGTGTAGCGTAAAAGTCAGAAATCAACCTTGGCATCGCTTGTGAATGTGAGGAGACGTACCGCAGAGATCGTGGTAGCTCTCAGCACGAGGAGCGCGATACGCGTACGGGTCGTTCACGAAGCGCACCCACTCGTCAGGGTAGTATTTGCGCACTTGGTCGGGAGTAAGCCCGTCCCATACGCCAGGATTAATCTCCGCCATCTGTGGCCGCTCGACGACCTTCACCTTTGCCGGGGGTGCTGGATCGTTGGCGTTATGCGTGAGGAACGGCCAAGCCGTATGATGGGACCGCCGGCGAGCGGATGTCCAGATCTATGGGGACCCAACATCAGCGGCTAATTGAGTGTAACACAGTCGGCGAGCCGTACCACGAGTCGCCGCTCCTTGGGATCGATGCCGCGCTCTGCGAGAGACTTGGCACGTCGCTCGAGGACAAACTCTTTCAGGCGCTCGGCGTACTCCCATCCGGCGGGAGAAAGGTCGGAGTCCGCTTTGTAGGAATGCTCGATCAACGACTGTCCGGACTGTGTCCCATGTGAGCAGCGATCGCGGCGTAGGAAGTCATTGAACTGTACCCTTGCAAAGTAGATGGTCCGGAACCGGTTGTGGATGTTCATGAGGAAGAAGACAACCCGCGACTGAAGGTAGCCATGAATGTTCTATGTGACATCATCAGTCAGGACTGTTTCCGCCTCCTGACAAGTGTACCGCTTACGTTAACCATTATCTTCTCTCCGACGTTGATGATACGGATGAAAGGCCATGTAGTCTCCTCCACCGGCTCGTAGTGGAACTCGTGGTCCTTGATACGGTGGTAGTAATCCGCAACGGCTTTCTCTGGATCCCAACCTCGGTACTGTGTATGTGAGGTGAGCAATTCCTCGACTTGCCAGAAGTGAGGGGACGACAGTCATCTGACGCAAAGACTAGTCCGTAGCGATGTGTCACGGGGCAACACTCGATGACACCACGTCAGTCAAGCGGAGGACAAGCTGTCCACTCCCATGGCCAGAATACGTGCCTCATATGGGAAGCAGACCCGCCTTGCACCGGAAAGTGGGAGGGATGTCCGCGAGGTACCGTGACACAGTCTAGCAGAAGGGAATGAACTCACATCGGGCGACGAGATCTTCACACTCCGGATGTTCGATAGAATCAGATCCTCGTTGTCGCATGATGACTCTTCACGGGGCTATTAGTGGTAGTGCGGCCAAGGACGAGGATTGAATACCAAGCATGACCACATGTATGCCAGCTTTGTCGAACTTCTCCGCGATGGCGTTGCGACGTTCCCGCGTTCCGTTGTTGGCGTCGTAGATGACGACCTGTCCGCCCGCGTTGAAGAAATCCCAGATCTGCTGCTCGCATCCCTCGAGGACCTTCTCCCGCAGTTTGATCGTCTCCGGGCTTTTCTCTCCTTACGCCCACTTCAGCGAGTTCTCCGGCCACTACAGATGCAATACGCACCCAAGGTGAAATAGTCTGGCGGGAGTTTCTGAGCCCCTCCAAGCACCTTGCGACGGTAGTCTCCGAGCGAGATGACTGCGGTCTTCACGCCCGTCCATCGCAGATATCGTTCGAGTGCGCGGGAGATGTGTGTCTTGCCACGGGCTGGGAGACCGACAGTGCATACCAGAATTTTACCGGCATGGAAGAGAAGACCTGAAGCAGTGGTATATAACGGTGCGACCATCGTGTCCGAGACGGCAGATGAGCGCGATGGTGGTTGTCGGACAAGCTGCGACTGCAGGCGGCAGGCTCCTCCAGATCTAATCTAATCTCAATCATTATCTTATCTCCTGCGCTTACCTATCGCGTCACGGAGGCGTGCGACTGCCGTGCCTAGTTAGGTAAGCGGTGGCTTTGCTATATAGAGGCGATGCTGCTGCCTCTGAGCCACTCACTCATGTTCTCCCCGAACCCCCACACTCTCAACGAGAACCAAACCCTCCGTCGTCGCCGTATGGCCAAACATCCTCGACCCCATGCCCGGCAGCGCCAGCAACGTGCGCGGCGCTCCGTCACCCCGTCGACCTCCTTCGAGCGCGTTAAACACGCGAAACAAGCTGCTACTGGGGATGCGAAGCGTCAGCGCATGAAGAAGCAGAAGGCCCAGGAGCAGCGTAAGCGGCGCTCGCAGGCCCTTATGCGCCAACGGCGCGAGCGATGGGGAGCGATTGCATTGGAGACGCAGAACATCGTGCTCGGAGATGGCAAGTACGTTGAAGAGCGCTTCGCTCCCTTTGTTTCGTCTGCTATGACTCAACCCTCGGATGCCCAAGGACCCGCTCCTGCCGTAGGACCCGCCCCCGCCGTTGTACCCGTCATGCACGATATCGCCTCCTACATCGTCCTCAGTCAGCAGCGCACCGTCCTCTACCCCCATTATTGTCCCGACCTCGGCCCATGGAAGGACGCTCGTCCCCTTTCCCCCTCCCCCTCCATGCAGGTTGAGTTCTCTCGCAGATCAACTCTCAACGTCGCGAGACAACTTTCCTTGTCACACTCTACCGATTCGCTGAAGTCAACCAGCATCGGCATCCTGTCTTTCGCGTCCGCTAAGCCTAATGGCTCCTACCTCATCGGTAGTAGCGAGCAGGAGGACGTCATCAAACGCTCGAGCTCCCTCCTTGCTAACCTCACCGGTCCTGGTGGACAGGCATTCTACCACATCCATCGTACCTTCCGGAATAAAGACCGCAGCGGCCTCCATGATCACGCCATGCTCTACTCCCCCGGTGTTGTGGTCTTCCGAAAAGACTGCGACGACGACACTCCTTCCGAACTCGACCCCTCTCCGTCCGGCAAGGAGCGCGACCTTGTGGGCGGCCACTTCATCCCTCCCTACACTGTCAACGTGGTCTCCGCTGTGCCGGTCAACGCTGCGATGGTGCGTAGCATTCACCGCATCCAACCTGGTGAGGAGCCCCTTTTCGAAGACGGCATTCGTGCCGCCATGAAGGAACGCATGGCACGTGTCCTGCGTGCGTTCGAACTCAAGCGGGACAAAGTCCTTGTTCTCGGTGCGTTCGGATGCTCCTCCGAGAATAAGGTTGAGACCGTCGCTAGCATTTGGGCGGAGCTCCTTGACTGCGGTGAGACCGTCGGTGACGTGAGGCAGGAAGCTAGGTTCAAGCATTCCTTTGACAAGGTTGTCTTCGCTGTTCCTGGGAAGCTTTACGAGCCGTTCAAGAAGGCGTATGAGATGCGTATCCTCGAGGAGCAGTTGACGAGTGCGACTCTGGGCAGCTGAACCACTCACGGACGGACTGTTGTATCAGTAATGTAACCTTGAATATACCCTATTCTTTATTGCGTTATCTGTCGTGCAGACATCTGTAGCAGTACCTACATCTCACGTACACAGCCTATGTACAATGTATCGTATGCACCTCGTTTCCGCCGCACCAAACACCGTCAGCCCAGTCTGCGTTGCAAAGATAGCAAATGTGTGAAGGCATAGTGACTGCACCGAGTGCAAGCTCGACGCGCTGTAGACCTATTAGTACTAGACTACTAGTGACCCCGGGCCCCTCGGAGTCCCTTGGGGCAGACGATTGACGGGCCTATCGATGAGCATGTCGAGAGAGAGAAGGGCGTCAATAGGTTACGTTACGTCTCATATAGAACGGCAGAGAACTGGCTTCCGGTCCCTGTCGATTAGTGGTTAGATCATCACGTTGTGGTATCGGGTGCATCACTCGAGCAAACCGTGGGGACGCAGGCTCGAATCCTGCCAGGGACACTGGACTCGCGTATCTCAACTTTTTTCAGCTCTTTTGTTCCGGAGGAGGGGGAGGGAGAGGAGGATGAGGAGGGAGGAGAGACACCTTATTCAAATTCGACACAGTCAGAGGTGTTAAGTAACTGGTTACTGTCGACAAGACAGGATAGCGGCAGATAATATCAAAGCAATAGACAGCACACATATGTACACGGTTCACCCCGACATGACTACCCCTGAGGCCTGAGGCCTGGACGTTGAACTCCCGTCAGCCATGCGCACGGTAGTCGTCCATCTCCGCGTCGAGCTCTTCGGCAGTCTTCGGTTTCGGTTTCTGCTTCGTTTGCTGTTGTTGCGCCGCCTGTTGCTGCCCTCGCTGCTTGTTCAGCCGCCGGGGGCCTTTCTTCGTGCGTAGGCGGACTTTGCCAGGGACGGGTGCGGCGGTGGCGGCGGTGGCGGCGCCTTTCTTCTGGCCGTTCCTACGTCCGAAGTATACTGTGTGAGCGGGAAGACACATAGAAAGAAACGATGACACTTACACTAGCGGTGCACCGGCTGCAGCAGCGGCTTGTGCGGGTGTTGGAGGCGAGAGACGATTGAGGAGGGACGGTGGCGCGGGTGCGGGTGCGGGTGCTGGTTTGCGCGCGTCGTCGTCGTCGTCGGTGATGATCTCAATCTTTATGGGTCTGCCTACACGCGCAGAGACACGGGACTGTAAGTGTCAAGAAGGGGTGGAGAAGCGAAGTGTGCAGGTGCGAGGGAGTGAGTGCATCTCCACGTAGTCATGGCCGCAGAGCGACATCTTTCCCTCTCCTATGCACCATTCCGCGCGCTTCAGGAGCATACGTCGAGTCCTGCGACTCTCAGCACACGCGAGAAAAGCAGTACTCACGACCGTCGACGATCTTCCCGTTGTACTTTGCGCGCGCCACAGCGGCGTCTCCAGGCCGGGTGAACGAGACAATGGCCATGCCCCGCGACTTGGCCTGTGAGTTGTACACCATCAAGACCTCCTTCACCGGTCCAACAGTCCTGGAGAAGAGGGTCTGCGGGAGAGGGGCGCGAAGGAGATAGGGACCCGCACGATTAGCCACGCCGCGACGTTCGTACTCGCGCCTGACGCACCTCGACCTCGTCCTCCACAACGTCTATGGGCAGACGGCTCAGTAAAATCTTGCTGCCAATCTCGGACCCTGAGCCAGACGCTGCCCGGGCGTTGGGCTTCCAGGCGGGAGCGGGTCGGGCTCCTTGGTTTCCGAGGACGTTCTGTTTGTGCGAGTGGTAGTTGTTCAGGCGGGGGTGATAGTTCTGCATAGTCTCGGAGGCAGAGAAAACACGCGGGAATAGCTTCTGAAAGGCAGCAGGCTAAGCGAGGGCTTGGGGATAGGAGGAGAGGGCTAGGAGGAGGACGCAGAGTGCGGCGGACAAGAGGCGCGACCCGAAATCGCGACTCCTCTCGCGCGCGGTGTCACAGCATGTCACGCATGCTGGCACAGTGTCCGTGCGGCGCGCGAGTTCGCAGACCCTCTCGCACTCCCATCCACTATGTTTTCCGCCTCCTTCTAGACCCCCTCAACAGTCATGAAGAGCGCGATTGGCGCGGTGGCAGTGGGGAAGACTTGCAAGGAGTCATAGTCAGGTTGTAGCTCATTTTTACGCGCATCCCGCGGCCCAGCACGCCGGACCGAAGCACTGCAGTCATACGCCAGGCATATCAAGGCCTCCTGGCTCCGATACGTCCGGTCTAGAAAGACATCGGTGGACATATTACGTGCAGCTGTGAAGATTTCTTAGCCGCGAGACCCGTGTGCGGGACATCCAGCAGTCAAAAGGACGGGGCGCGACTCTTTTCTATCAGTTTCTATCCCGCACTTTCCTCGGCGAAACGTCATGTCCTCGCACACGCTCGAGCTCGCTGCTGCTGCTGCCTCACTTCGGGCTGCCGCGTCAAGCTCGAAAACCAGTCTTGACAACGCTATCGACGATCGAGAAGACGATGAGGATGTCGCGGATGTTGCGGCGCACGCGGGGATGCCCAGCTTGCGACCGGTCGCGCCCGGAGACGTAACGGACAGTACTGGGTCTGTCTCCTCCCTCAAGCTCCCCCATTCCCACATCCTCACCAGCGATCGCGTTCGTCGCCGCTCTGAACTCTCGCGACACCCTCCTCTCGACTCTCCGCCCGCCATCGAGCCGGAGTCCATCGAGCTCCCCGTCATCAAGGAGCACGACCATCCCAGTCCCTACGGCAGAGGTACCTCCTCAGCTGTTCGCCCGACCGATATCAGCTTCCACGATGATGTTGTCTTCTCCTCGGTGAAAGACGATGTGGAGATTGCTCCCAGCTTCCCCAGCTCGCTCGCCCCATCCGTCTTGATCGATGAGGACACGGACTCGACTGCCCCCGCGATCTCTGCTGCACAGAAGGCGGTTCAAAAACGCAGGCGCTTGGTCAACTTCATGACCCTTTGCTTTGTCGTCTTCATGAACGGCTGGAACGACGGTACCACCGGTCCACTGCTCCCGAGGATTCAGTCCTACTACGGGGTGAGTCCCGCGGCAATTGCGAACATACTGAAGCTGATGGTTTCTGTAGCTCGGCTTCGCCATGGTCTCTCTCATCTTCGTCTTCAACGCTGTCGTGAGTAGAGTTCTATTCGCCATTGAGTAAGACGCAGTTCCGGTGCTCTCCGCCGGCTCGTATCCGACCGTCGTGCCTCAACAGCTGACAAGGTCGCGTGGACCCTTTCTGCACCCCGGGTTCGCCGCGCTTGTGGTTAAGCGGCCTGGACGGGAATATTCTGAGATTTATTGGCCAATTACTGACGAATGTTTCACAGGGTTACGTCGCAGCCGCTGTGGCGAACGTGTACCTGACCGACCGCTTCGGATTTGGGAAGGTCATGTTATTCGGTGATTGCGGCCATTCTGCGGAAAGTCTGTCAGTTATTCTCAGGCTAACCATCGTACTCGTCTAGGCTCTGTGCTACAGGTCGCCGCCTATGCGATGCTGTTTCCTCCAGGGCCATTCCCGCTCATGTGCGTGGGCTTCACGTTGATCGGGTTCGGTCTCGCTCTCCAAAACGCACACTGCAATGGGTATGTCGCGGCCTCCAAGGAGAATGTCCCTACCAAGATCGGCTATCTCCACGCATCGTACGGTACGTCTTTCACGCTTGTCTGCTGGCTCAACACTCACTCATGATGACGCGTTGCAGGCTGTGGCGCGCTTATCTCTCCGCTCATTGCGACGCAGTTCTCCAAGCAGAGCCATTGGTCGTACCACTATCTCATCTCAGCGGGACTGTACGCCGTGAACTCTGTCCTGCTGTGGTACGTCTTCCGCGGCAGACGGCAAGACGGTGCGCCCTCCACTCCGACCTGTCGTAGATGGTCACTCATACTATCTACTCTTCCGTCAACCCAGAGATCAAGAGAGAGGTCGACGATCTCGCCGCGGACCAAGACGCGATCCAAACGAACAAATACAAGCAGATCTTCACCATCCGTGCAGTACATGTCCTCGCGCTCTTCTCGCTCATCTACGTCGGCACGGAGGTCACGATTGGCGGCTGGAGTGTCACGTACGTGCAGGAGAAGCGGCACGGGAACTCGAATGCTGGGTACATCTCGTCGGGTTTCTTCGCAGGGCTCATGCTCGGGCGCATCCTCTTGATGTGGCTCAACAAGAAGGTCCGTGTCCCTTCTGCGCGCCGAACGCTACCCGGCCGGACTAACCGATATGTCAGATCGGCGAACGTCGTGCGCTCTTCCTCTACGCTCTTCTCGCTATCCAGTGCGTCTTCTCACGTTCCACGACGACGCCATCATGCTTATAGCCTAACCTTGCCCTGCATACAGGCTGGAGGTGACGGTCTGGGTGGTCCCTTCGCTCATCGAGAACGCCGTCGCCGTTGCGTTCGTCGGCCTGCTCCTCGGGCCCATGTACCCGATCCTCATGAACCACACCACGAAGATCCTCCCGCGCTGGCTCCTCACCGGCTGCATGGGGTACATCGCAGGCATCGGCCAGGCCGGCTCGGCGGTGCTCCCGTTCCTGACTGGTCTTCTGGCGTCGCGTTTTGGGATCACGAGTTTGCAGCCGTTGTGAGTGTTGTTTCTCGTACTTATCCTCGGGGGGACGGAGTGCTGATGAGGGTGAGCGTAGCATTGTGTCAATGATGTCGACCATGATCGTTATTTGGGCTTTCATTCCGCGTTCACGTATGGTCCCGGTCTGAGCGTTCACGCCGGGCACGTCAGGACTGCAGCCCTGCGGCTCACAAAATTGGGTTACCTCATCGAGGGTTCATGTCGTATCATCAATTTGTTTATAGAAGAGGAGATCAGGTTGGATCAGGTGTATAACTTGTAGACCGGTGTTGTGTGTATGCCACTCACTGTAGATTTTTACTCGCTTTGCGACGCTTGCATAGGCTTTCTGGATCGTGTTCTTTGCCTATGTACGTAGCTACCGTCTTGTTGACACTTGCGTATGCGGGTCAGCCCTTCGACGGTATCTGACTGCTTCACATCCGCGACTCCCGCAAACGTGCATGCTGCCCAACCTAGCTGAGTTACAGCGCGGGAATGGGATAAGTATGCAGGCTGATGCAGAGACTGTGCAGAACAGTGCTATATATAATATTACGAGACATAGTACATGCTCCTGCCTCCCGAGGGCAACTTTACTGCTGATTTTGTGCCGCGTACAGCTGAAACTCCCATGGAAGGCGTTTGCTGCGGCTCGCCCTCGCTGAACCATATCCGACGTAGTCGACAGGTCGCGTATACCTTCACGTAGGATACGTGGGAGTATGTGCCGCTCGGGACCTGCACTCCTCTGGAGCGGTGGTCGAGTGAGGACTTGAGGCTGGCTCGTCTGTCTCATCTCCCCGGTGTGGGCGAGGGAGGCGGACGAGAAGTGTGGGAGGAGTGAAGGAGGTTCAGAGAGATTGTCGACCACGAGGTGAGAGGCGGGAGGATGCAGGCGGGAATGAGAAGGGGAGAAGCAGGAGTGGAGGGTTCGTGAGCTTCAGCTTCGGCCGCTTCTGCTCGTACGGGGTTAGTTTCGCATTACAGAGATCGAGAACTAAAAGGAATCAAACCATCCATGCGAGTTCCTTGCTCTCTGCGCACAATGCCGACGTATGCATGGGCTGCCCACGCCGACGACCCGCCGGGCTGGCATCACCATATCACGAACAATGTCGACTTCATACGGTTATATACCGCGCTCAATATGCGCACACACAACATCACGACCAAAAGTTTGTTGTACTGAACACAAGGAACGACACCGCACCTGGAAAGTCGAGCATCGCACGATGCCTTCCCGACCGGACTGATCGACAACTCCACCTCAAAGGCCCACTCCCTGCCCATGTTCCGGACTTGTAGGTGTAGCCATGGATGCTTCAAGCCAAGATGCCCGTCGTTCCTCCCTCGGACTGCGCCACTCGGGCGTTTGGGAGGACATCGGATGTACGTCGTTTTCACGGTCGGTGATTGTATGTGCAGGACAGTCTGATCGAGAGTATAGTTTGGAGAGGCGTGTGCGCCGTCCTCGTCCGGATTATTGGCGGCGATCAAGGTTCGAGGTGCGGATGGTGCTGGCTGAGAAGTGGCGTCGTTCAGCAGGCAGATGTACGAGTCCGAAGGTAAGACTGGTCTGTCCTTGTTTCGAACAGACTCAGTGGTTCGCTTCCAGTCGATGAGAACAGTGAGACAAGCCCTGGCTGGACAGACGAGGAGAACATGACGGTCAAGAGCAAGCCAGCGCGCCTCTCAGCGCGCCTCTCACGCGCTTGCACAC
This sequence comes from Cerioporus squamosus, assembly GCA_022592435.1. NCBI lineage: Eukaryota > Fungi > Basidiomycota > Agaricomycetes > Polyporales > Polyporaceae > Cerioporus > Cerioporus squamosus. Next base: position 17,675 of record JABYQS010000561.1, read on the forward strand.
TGGACTCTGTTCCGATTCAACCTCAGGCTCGACTTGTTCAAGTTACACCATGCACGCACTCACCGCGGGTCCCACAATGTCGCTATCAAGTGGTTCTGGTAGCGGTACAGGTGAGATTTACGAAACTGAGGAACACTACGATGTGCTGACCATGTTGGTTGGGAAATAGGGCTTTTCAAACGCACCGTGACCGTGTCCGGTGTCGGTTCATGCATCATGAGCTACATGCCACTGCTAGATCTGCCTTTTCATTTGGTCGCGTGAATTCGGAACCCGAGTAAGTACTCTTCGAGCTGCCAGTAGATCACACAAGCTCCGCAGACACATCGTGTCATGAGGGGCGCATTGCTGCTGGCACCTACGAGTCATCGGTTGGCCGGTGACCTCTTTTTCATTTGAGACCGAATGGACTCGCATGAGATAGGCAGCGAGGAGTGATTGCTCGAATGTGGACGGAGACTCGAGCTCTGTCCGAACCCGAAGGACTGCCTGCGTGTCTAAATAGGATACTGGCCGTGATACACAACCAGTCGGCGACTCGGTCCAAGCGCACGCGTACCGCCCCACCAGGCTCGTGTTCAGAGCTGTGTGAGTACGCCGCTAGTTCCTATGCGGAAAGTGTGTAACACTCAGTT
>JABYQS010000562.1:0-18279 GCA_022592435.1 Cerioporus squamosus
ACGCGATAGTTGTCGCATGCACTGAGAACTTGGAGGAATGTCTGTGGGGGTGTGGGTGTCGGACCTGACATCGTACCTTCAACTATTTCAAGGCAGAGGTTAGTACGAGTTATATATGGGTCTTAGAGCTGAGGACGTGTACATCTACCCGCGCACCGCAGTCCCTACGTGGAACTTGTTGAGGTATGTGCTTACCCTGTATCATGACACATGTTCACGATGACACAGTCAAGCGCCGCCGGAGTCACGAAAGCTGTGACGCGGTGCCAAGCCTATCATAGGTCTAGGCCACACTGTATCCGACACAGCCGCAGGACTCGTTTCCGAGGGACGGGCACAGAGAGTAAGTACGGAAGGTGAAATCCACTACAGCAAACCTTGAAACAAGCTATCGAAGGCGGCAGTCAGTCTTCGGAGGATTGAGCTTGTCCAAGGCGCTGCGAAACGCTAAGAAGGACCAGACAATCAGCACTCGGTAGGAATGGGTTGTACAGGAGTGAACTCACCGTTCGCAAGTAAAATCGTCTCCAACATCATCGACGATGATCGTGTCTCCAGCGCACTTCCAGAGTGCACACTCCAGAACCAGCTCCTCCTGGTATCTCTCCACCCAGTCTGGACGTACAACATCCCAGAACTGCTGCATCAGCGGAACAGTCATGCAATGGTGCTCCGTCATCGTCAGCTCCCAATACTCCGGATACCACCCTGCCTGGTCCCAATCAATGATTCCGGCCAGTCGATTATCCTTGACGAGTATGTTGCCACCATGGAGGTCCGCGTGAGTGAAACAAATCCGGTGCTGCTTCGCGCGGACAGGCGCAGCTAGGCGACGAAGCTCGGGGAGGCGATATGCCACAACGGGGCTGGTACGGTCGACCAGATAGTCTTTAAACTCCTCCTGGGATGCGAACGGGCCCATCGTCTCCTCCCCGACGCGGAGAGTGACGAGCTCCCGTCCCCGCAAACGCGTCACGGCCCCGGATGGTGATGGCAGGGCCCGCAACTCCTCCAGCGCTCGACGTAGATCGTCAGCAAGATCCGCGCCGTCTGACATGTCGAGCGTCGGTGGGGGCAAGGATTGCATCTTCGCAACGGCGACCTGAAGCGCCGGCATATCCCCGGCATTGAGAGCCGCGTTCAGCTCAGCTAAGGCGGCAGCTTGCTCTGGCGAGCGACGTTCGCGGGCCTCAATCCAGGAAGTGAGAGTTTCTCCTTCGATCCAGGCCATGAGGATGTATCCGTATCCATGTTGATCAACCGAGTGGCGTTCTACAGCATCCAGGAGATGCGGGACTGGGAGTGATGTATGCTCGGCGACAAATACCATGGAGTCCGCCTCAGGAAACGGGGAGTTTCGAACTCTTTTGAGAGCCAGATTGTATGGAAGCCTCACAACTGCTGTCATCGGAGCCACAGAGATGCCGGTGCGAATTAGCCTGTCGTAGCAAGCGAGACGTACGGAACTGGGGAATAATCGCCACAACGCCCATGTGCTTGTGAACTTGGATGCATAGCACACGAGGCGGAGGAGAGCATCCATGTCCTGTTACGCCAAAAAACCCAATCTTTGAGCTATCTGAAGCAGAAAACGGAGTGGTTCGGCGACGAACCTAGACACGATGTGGAAGTTCTACGATGCAACCACCTTCGCGTCAGTGCCACGATGTTGTTCAATGGGCGCTTAATGTGCTTACGTATGACACTTGAACTTCGCCGCTAGGCCGCCCTGCATGATAGCTACGTACTTACCACCGCCAAGCAGCATAACAACAGCTTTCAAGGTCGAAGCAACTCAGTGACCGTTTCAGCACTAGCAAATGCGACTGGTTCGAACCACATATTACCGGTGATCATCGCTTCGAGGATCCTACCCATGATCGTTCGAGGACAAAGGTATGCTTGCCGATGGTTTGCGCCGCCACGCTATTGTTCTTCTTATAATTGTGACAACCATGAATTCCTCAGGTGTTATCTCTTAGCGAGCTGTCCCCGCATCATCCGATCTGGGACACCGTTCGGACATGCGTTGGCCTTCGTGATCAGATATAAGTAAGACCTTCAACCACTCTCTGGTTGTCTCCCAACTTGCATCTTACTCTCTCCTCCGACTCAGCCTTCAGGACGTTGTGTGACCACGTTGACCAGCATGACGACTGTACAGGAGTGAGTACATATGACTTCGTACCCAACAGGCTCAGCTCACGAGTCCGTTGCACTGCTCTTTCGAACGTAGCTCCAGACAGAACTCTAGGTATATGCAACCAGGTACGATCATGGCTGCTCTCACGAAGGGTGGTCTGCTGGGAAGCTATCACTGGATTATATATGTTTGCAAGGTGAGTGTAGGACGGTGCATCATGCTTCATCTGCGGCTGACAGCGTTCGTGCCCAGGAAACCACGGATAAGGGTGCCGGGTACAAGTTCCATGCGACCAACAGGGCGAACACTGCGCCGTGGCGATACGCATGTGAAGAGTGGGATGGCCCACAGTCGCGCACCTGCGTCACCTTGACCCCCATCGGCAAGCTCTCTGACTGGGGACCAAAGACCGAGCAAGATTGCATACAAGCCCTCGATCGTATTCTCCGCGAGGTCCCGATGGCGGTGTCTTCTCCGGACAACCACGACTTCCGGACATTCACCTGTCGCGCATGGTTCAGGGCGGCGATCCGTCAGCTTCACTACCACCGATACCTCAACTGCCCGGATGTCATTGCTTTGGAAAGCAGGCTCCTGAACACCGCAATCGCGATCCACTCTCAGGGAAACGAGGGCGCACGTTTCTTCCCGCCCCTCATCTGGCCCGAATACGCTCCTTCTGTGAGTCTGTTTCGTGTCGGCCCTGCCCTCGTCGCCACTGAGTACTGACCACCTGCATAGCGGTACGTGCGTTGAGTACGTGAGTGCGATGTGCGTCCTCGCACTCAGCGTGGATCCCTGTATGTATGAGTATACCGGAGCATGTTGTGTAAACACCTGTAATGCAGTCCAGATGTCGAGAAGGAACTAGTTCATGTTTCGGAAAGTTCAGAATCCTGCCTGACCAGCGAGCTTGCCACAGTGCAGTGAACACTAGTCACCGGATGGCGTTCGAGTTATAGGCCCTCCGTTCGGTCGTCAACACGTCTACGTCGCCTTTGTCCCTGTTGAAGTGGGAGGCAGCCGCATTCAGCTTTCACAGACTCCCATCCGTGGACCAATGTTGATTGTAGTATCCAACTCGTCCTGTCCTAATACAGTCGCTTTGAGCTCATACGATATGCTTCGGGGGCAGCATCGTCACGGATAAGCTTGTACTCGTATATCGACAAGCCGGCACTGAGTACTGACCATCTCCCAGCGTGAACAAGAGGCATGCCGCTTGCTTGCTTTGTGGCTGAATCTCATCGGCGGCGCTTCCGCCATCACAGAACAATCGCTCTTTTGTCTGCTGAACACGGCCCATTGTACACTATTATGGCCATGAATGCACTCCCAGGACCGGATATAATAGGCCCTCGGCTCTGGTCTGGAACAATACTCAACAGATGCGGAAGGTCATACCACGGAAAGAATATAAAGGTTGCGTCTGCCGCGCCTACCGCCCATAACTCCACAGCCTCAAGTTGCAGCAGTGCGTCGCTCTTTTGGTACGTTGTCAACCAAACGATTGTGGCAACATGTCGACGTCAGCAAGGTACGCATACTCAACCACGCCGCCGATTATTTGTTTTTCTCATGCGTTTGGGTCACAGCAATCGCGACAATCTTGCTCTTCTGAATCCCGGCACTATAGCTGCTGCACTCTGTAAGACGCCAGATACAGGGAAATACCACTGGATTGTCTATCTCGTCACCGTGAGTGAGGCTCGGAGTCAGCCAGACATGTTATCCACGCTCACCTCACACCAGGATGCAGGCGGTCGCAGCGGATACAAATATCACGCAACGAACCAGATGGGCGCCGTCTCATGGCAGTATGAGTTCACCCACTGGAAGGGACTTGAATCGGCCAGGTGCGTCACCTTGACCCCGATCGGGCGCATCCCCAACTGGAACGAGAAGTCCGCCGGTGATCTGGACGCCATCCTACGCGAGGTGCCGCTGGAAGTGCCTCAAGTGGACCGACGAAAGTTCGACCGCTTCACCTGCCGGACGTGGTTCAGGGCTGCAATCCGCAAGCTGCATGACACAAGGATGCATGTTCGGTGTCCAGACGTGGATCTCCTCGAGGACAAGCTCACCAGGATGGCTACGGCGATTGAAATGATGAACTATCATAAGGGCCTGTCGGACAGCGCGCCGACTCAGATCATGAAGGCCACTGAGTTCGCCACACCCTGGCTCTAGCGACTTGGGTACGCGATTCGCTTGCCCGTTGTACCTACAAGCTTACTTTGACGAACAGGTCGTTGGGCGGGCTTCGCCTTAGCCACCACCGTCTTGTGTGTATCTTGTATATCGCATCGCCTATTGTTCCGAATATGATGTGCTCTTTCACCTCATATGCGACAAGGCAGCATTATGGACAGCCTGCTAGCTAGTTCAGTATGACAGGATGGGAGCCAGAACTCATTAATCCACACCGGTGTTCAGGATGCCAAGTCTGCACCTCTCGAACTCACGAAGCTAGCGCCTCCGGACGCCACCGCAGCAACTGCAACCGCATCATCTTCGCAACCTATCCACACGCTTGAGAACGTGAAGTGTGAGACAAATGAGCGCACGCACCGAGGGCAAGACAAGTCGTCCCCGCTGGCGTCCGCGATCGTACCCGTCCCCGTGCATCTCCACAGGGCGTACTCAAGAGCCAGTTCCGCATCATAGCACTGCGCTCCAAAGGGCTGCACCGCGTCCCAGAACTGTTGGTCCAGCGGCCTACCGCTCATGTGGTACTCCATCATCGTCTTCTCCCAGTACTCCGGATACCACCCGGCGTGCTCCCAGTCGATGAAAGCCGCAAGCCGCCCGTCCTTCACCAGGATGTTGCCGTCGTGCAGGTCTCCGTGGGTGAAGCAGATGCGGTGGTGCGTAGCGCGGACGGTTGCGGCTAGGCGACGGAGCTCGGGAAGACGGTACGCAACCGCGCCGCCAGCGAGACTCAGGATGGTGTCCTTGAAGTCCTCTTGGGTTCGGAAGGGGCCAAGGGTGTGTGCACCACCGCATCGGGCTGTCGTGAGAGGCCGATCATAGAGTCCAGAAATAGCATCCGGACTAGGAGGTGGGAGAGCACGGAGTTCCTGGAATGCGTCGCGCAGATCGGCTGCGAGGTCGGTGCCTTCGGACATGTCGAGCCGCGGAGGTGGCAGAGCGCGCATCTTCTCCATCGCAGCGTCCAGGCCGTCCATGTCTCCGGAGTCCATAGCTTCCTGCATCTGGCCGTACACGGTCGTTTCTTCCACGCCGCGCTGGGAGTGCGCGGCAATCCATGACCGAAGGGGTTCGCCGTCGATCCACGACATCACAATGTAGCCGTAAGGTTTGGAAGCGGGGCCTTGGCCCTCGACAACGTCGAGAATGCGAGGTACCGGTACCGAAGTCCTCTCTGCGATAAACCGCGTGTTGTCTGCTTCTGGGAAGGGAGATCGGTTGACCCTCTTCAGAGCGAGGCCGCACGGAAGCTTGACGACCTTGGATAGGACATTGGTAGGAGAGCCGGATTCTTCAAGAGCCCGGTAGCAGGTCAGCCTTACAGAGCTCGGGAGCCAGCACCAAAGCATCCAGGCTAGCCGGCATCTTGCAGCGTGACAGAGCAGGTGTAGTAGGACTGTCCCTGCGAGCCATCATAACGCTAGTAAGTCCTAGGCATGTACTACTCAGCACTGGATAAAGACAACTCACCTACAGCTTTGTTTCCACGTAAGTCTGTGTCTGCCATGAAGAACGAGGGGCCATGTTCACCCACGGTAGATGTTCATGGTTAAAGAGCAGGACCCGATGTCAGACTCACTGCTGGCGCCTCGCGGGCAAATGTGTGAGTTGTGACGTAAGCTCTTCTGAAGAGGGTACTGGGCGGCTAAGTACCTCCCTCCTCCCGTCGCGGTTCATCAGGTTTCATCTCCATTTTGTCTTACTTTCCCTGAGCTAGTGGATCTACACTTTGGGAATTATGTTCCTTATGTATGGTGCTTTGTCGAGGGAGACTCCGCCTTCACGGCGGTTGGTACGGCGGACGGCATGTCGCGCCTGATTCCCGGGCGGCGACATGATGACACCCTCTTCTCGGTGAGGCTAAAGGGGGTTAGAACAGCTACAGGATCATGTACCCCCTTCTCCAACATCATCAGAAGCTGGCTGCGAGAAGTTCAGCGGCGTTTTGTATTCTTACGTCCATATCAGGGCCCATCATCCGAAGATAGCAAGTCTGGCGAGGAGAAACGCCGCTGAAGGCGGTCAGTCGTGTCGAACCATCCGGCACGAGGCTTCTTCACGAGACAAACGAACGCAGGAGGGGCAAGACCCTGGGTCTCGACCCCGGGGATGTCACTGCTAAGCCCCGCGAGCACGCACGGCAGGTCAACAGGCGAGTACCCCATTGTGCCTGCTCAACGTGTCCTGAACGTCGCTGAGATAGGGCATATATAGACAGCTGATCTCCTTTCTGCCGAAGAGTCGAGACTCAGTGACCGGATCTATGCCACCCCTGCCCCTCGCTGCTTCGCTGCTGTCCATTCGACGAACATTCCGCACCTGTGTGCCACCGACGTGAGCAGCCATGGCAATCTCAGCAGAGTGAGTCTCCATGCCAAGGATACGCCGTCGTCGCTGACTCCTTCGTCAGCACGTACGAGAACGGATACCTGCTCCAGCCAGGGACAATCTTCGCTGCCCTCTGCGACACGGGAGAAGTTGGGAAATTCCACTGGCTTCTGTACCTTTGCATAGTGAGTCGCCCATCGTACCAACTTCCCATGATGCTGACGACCGCCGCAAGACCCGAAGGACGGGATACAAGTACCATGCCACGAACCAGATGGGTTCCATCCCATGGAGGTATGAGTACGGCCCTTGGGACGGCCCCCAGTCCCAGCGGTGCATCACCCTCACTCCCATCGGGAAAGTCGAAGACTGGGGCGTGCGCTCTCCCCAGGCGTGTGCAGAGGAACTCCATAGCATACTGCGTAGCATCCCCCTCAACACGCCGTCCGTTGACCAGTCGACGCACGACCGCTTCACGTGTCGCACGTGGTTCAGAGCCGCCATTCGCAGACTGGATGGGATGCAGAAGTACGTTCAGTGTCCCGACGTCGACTTGCTCGAGGAGAAACTCGCCAAGATGGCTACGGCTGCTGAGCTCATGAACGCCCGTGACAACGCCGTCTCACACCCTCCGACTCGCATCATGAAGCCAACAGAGTTCGCAGCCGCGTGGGATTGAATCCGACTGGTGAGTAGTGAACTCTCGGAGCCGTTGCTTCATGCTCAAGGACGTTAACAGACTGCTCCTGAACGAACCCGACGATATGATCCATGACCCGTATGACCCATGAGCTTGCATGAGTACTACATATTCCCTATGATACGTAAGGCCACTGCATCGTGTGCACTACAATATATACATCGATGTCCGTACATGTGTCGAACAAATATACACGCCATGTCCATCACAGTCATAAGGTAAAGTTCTCAGCGGTCTGAAGAGGAAGCGGACGATACTGAAGACCGCCTCGACCTAGCCTCACCATATTTTTCCTCACTTGCGACGAGCGGAACCTGGTCGGCTGCCCCTCCCTCCACGTACTGCGGCTGGTACCCTGGCGCATATGCACTCCCGGAGTCACCACCACCTCCTGCGCGCGCGGAGAGCTGCTCCTTGTAGTACTCCTCCTGGTGCTTCATCTTCCTCGCGAGGTAGATGCATACCACGATCGCGAGGGCGAGGAGGACCGAGACGATCGAGACCGCGATGATCAGCGCTCGCACCGTCCCAGACTCATCCTTGTCGTCGTCGTTCTCCGCAGCTTCAGGTCCGTCAGCGGATAGGTCCTTTCCAGGCGCTGCACGCGTGATCGCAGGGAAGGTCGGCGTGCTGAGTGAGAACATTGACACTGGCGAGAACGTCGCGGCGGAGGGTTGTTGTACTCGCGCGGGCGTGAACGTATTGAAAGCAGGTCTGGTCGATGCCGAGAATGATATCGATAGCGGCCGCAGCGGCGAGATCGCCAAGTCGGTGCGCGAGAAGGCGAGCGCAGGTCCTATTGTGGGGCGGATGGCCCCTACTGCTGTTGGCTTCACAGGGCGGCCGACCTGAACGCTACGAGGCGCAAGTTCGTTACTGGCCTCAACCGTCGGGGTTGCGAGCTACAACATGCGTACAATCAGTCGAGGCGACGGAGGAGGAGATATTCACAATGTCACACCTTCCATTCAGGACCTGCGTTGTGCACTTGTAGTAGACCTGCATCCACATCGTCCGCTCGCACCAGGACCGCCGGGACGGCAGCGGCAGATGCTGCGGTCAGGAGGTACAACAGAAAGATGACTCTTTGAATCATGTCCGGCTGCGGGTGGGGATCTCCAGTGCGTACGTTCGGATGAGAGGTCGGCGCAAGGACGGAGCAGAGAGAGCTACGACAGCGAGTTGCCCTCCGTGTGCCCTCTTAACCGCCAGGAGTACTTGTCATAGCCCAACAAATAGAATGTGGTCGGCGCTGCAAGGTGGAAATCCTGTGCCTGTGATTGCAAATAACCGAATAGTATCCGGGCGCGAAGAAGAGTACGGGACAGCTGGAGTCCAGATGTCAGGAGCGATAGTTGATCCTGCTGTGGCGAGGCAACATTTTCCACCAGGTGCTGCTCAAAAGTACGATGTCAATCTCCGTTGACAGCATGAGAGGCGGGGAAAGACGCGAACCTTGTCGGACCAGAACTACACGCGATCCGAGGCTTGCAGCCAGTGCCAAGACCAGGACCGCGCAAACTGTCCACAATATCAGACAGCCCCGATGCGCTCGTCCAGAGAAGAACCGCACAGGCAAGTACTTGAGAAGGCCGGTTACCACGATGCGCACTGCCTTCATATCCGCGAAGTGGACATTGACGGCACAGCCCCTGCGACGTGGATTTTGATTTCTCCATGTACCGGGTCTAGAAGTAGAAGGCACGTTGCAACCCTGAAAACGAAGACGTGTAGTCGAGATGAGAATCAATGCGGGAAGAAATGGCTTCAAGGAAGCCGCTCAATTCACCGCGTCGTCGGCACAGCAACATGCGCTCGCAGCCTCTTGACATGGTTGACATCGATCAACCAAGATGGACTCCAGCAACACCGCTCTACGAACAAAGTACAAGGCGCGGCCCGAATAGAACGGGGTGAGATAGTTCGTCGACCCATACGCAATCTTCGAGGTGACGCCTCTACGGCGCCGACCTTGATTTTTGCATGTAGCGGTGAGGCGGCTTTAGACTTTGGGAGTTTGTTGAAACGAGAAAGGGTCGAGATGGAGATAGTGCATGTTGAAAAGGCTATGCCATATGCTTCTAGACTTGCATGATGAAGATTAGTAGCAGTCAAACGAGAAAGCCTCACCGCCTCGGCTGGAAAGCCAACGCACACCACAGCGAATTCTGTATCAGACGCCGCTGCAAACAGCTTTGCAGCAGCCCTTATTACCAGAGATACGTTGTAGAGAGGATTGAATGCCATGGACATCAGCAGATGGGATGGAGGGTGCATTGGTGTCGCTTGCAACAGGGAGGCTCATCTTCATCGAAGACTGATATTGAAAAGACGACAGCAACACCTGCGCGAGCTAGCGAGATAGCATACAACCGAGAACTCACATCCCACATACAACTTGCAAATCCCTTCACGTCTGAACCACGCCCGCCGGAGGCATGAACCAGTGGCGGAGCGTCGGGCCGTTCTTCTTAACCTGCAGCTCGAAGTCACTCCGTCCAGGTGTCCGCACAGCCTACACAACCGTCAGACGCCAAACCAGGAGCATGAACGATAGCAACCCACCGTCCACGTCCTCCCGTCGGCCACAACTTTCTCGAGAGTCGGCTGCGTCGCCATGAGCATGCGGATGTCATTCTTGGGTATTGGCGCGCGCTGGGTATGCGTGCTGTGCAGGTCGCCGGTGTCCGTCACGGTGTGAACGCGCTTTGCGTGTGCGAGCGACTCTGCGAAGACATGCTGGAACGTCGCTTTCAGTAAGCCCCCGTCAAGCGAGGTCGCTGAGCGGAGACGCACTGTATCCTTGACAGACAAGGCGAGCTTCAGAGTCTCGAGCTCTGTGCACTTCTTGCATATAAGCTTGGTGCTCTCCTTGGACAGGTTGCAGTTGCGCAAGGACAAGTGAACCAGGGTGGCGTGGTGGGACTCGACGAGGTTCTTCACAAAGGGGTCGCCGAGAGCGACTTTGTCGGACAGCTTGAGCGAGAGCGACTTTAGCGGACAGGACCACATCTTCGTCAGATTCATGAACGTTGTCCAGAGAGTAGGCGTCGAGTTCGCGGGGGTAGGTGCGCACTGCGTGTCGATGGCGAGGTGCCGGAGCATTGGAAGAGGCGCCATCACGGCGGGAGTGGAGCGTGACGAGGATTCCTGGCGACGGCGAGTCAGCAGTGACCGAGAGTCCGAATGCGAAGTCACATACATAGCTGGTGAACGCCAGGCTCTGCAGCTGCGGAAGGTAGACGAGTAACTGCAACACTGCGCTTTGATCGACCTTGGGGCAGCTGATGATGTGGAGGCTGTTGAGCTTCGACAGGTGCGGGAGAACCATCTCCATGATCTCCAAGCTAAGCGTCTGTACGGACTGCAAAGGACGTCAGCATAGGGCCGGACCAAATAAGAAGCAACGCGAGATCTCGTGAGTTCTTTGGCCGCGCCTAAGTGCTCCCGCGTGGGTATCCCCTGCATCGGAGGCAGACCCGTATGTCCGAGGAAGAAATGGGTCTGCCTCAGAGGCAGGGACGAATCTGACATGGGTTCGAAGGCCTTCAAGCGGCAGATTGTCCGTATTCTCAGTCGTGCGCTGCCCATGCATCCATCAGCAGCTGCCGGCAGTCCTCCCACCTTGAACTCGGCCAGATCTTGCATCGGCCTGTCTCCGCGCCGTTCTTGACGTGCAGAAGCCGCCTTTGTCTGAGGTGTGCATGGAGAGACCTTGACGGAGTAACGGTCTGCCAGTTCGCTTACTCTGGAACGCGAGGCGCATTCAAGCACAAATTATACATACCGCTAACGTGAGCGACGTCAAGGTGGGACCCAACGTCGCGCTCCAGCGAGGAAGAGCGTCGACCGCGTTCCACGATCCGGAGTCTATCGTGAGCGCACTGATGCCGGATATCTTAGTAACCTGAGTCGCCTGGTCGGTAGTGAAATTGCCAATGAAGCGCAGCTGCTCCAGAGCCTGTTTGTCCTGGAGGGCGAGCAGGAAGCTCGGCATCACATCCAGGGTGCACGTGAAGGTCCCGAGATTCTTGCACAACGCGATGGTGCGCATGCAATCGTCCATAAATTTCGGCTGTGGTAGGAACTTCGTAGTGGGGATCGCGCGAAGATCTACGATGGGCTCCTCAGTATGTCGCGTGGAAGAGTCGCTCGAGCTGCTCACCGATATGTCTGACATGCTTGGCTAGGTTGGTATGCGCCAACACTGCCGCAAAGGGAGAGATGATCTAGTGGGTATCCAGAAATGAGCATACGTAGATAGAACTTCACGCTCATGGACTCACCGACGGATACTTCTTGGCTTGTTGTAGTCCGAACGTTAGGGTTCTGTAGAGTCGTGGTACGACGGCTGTGAGGAAAGACCTGCTGACTAGAGAGACGTGGACAAGATCATTTCCAGAGAGATATGCGAATATCAGCTCGAGACAGTCGAGGTTCAAGTTGTCTGCGGAGACCATTTGAGTTCTGGGTTGCCAGCCGCGGTGGTGGTGGTTGCTGTTCAGAAAGCAATAAAGCCGCGAACTTACTCAAACTCGAAGTGGGGTAATAACAGCGTTGTTACATAGCCTATCTGAGATTCTTAAGCTTGGTAAGCGCTCGTGCATACAATTACCGCTTCGGCAAGTCCCGAATTGTCCACGCCCCGGCGCCGCCGATCCAGCTGAGCTCAACTTTGTCTTCCACCTCGCCGTCGTCGTCCTCGACGATGCCGGGCTCAACCGTGTCTCTCGAGTCTCTGAGCTCGCCGTCTCCATCACCCCCTCCTCCAGAACCCAACCATGACACTGCACCAGCGCACGACGGTGGCCTCGACAGCGGCTCCGAGCTCTCTGAACTCACCGAGGAAGAACAAGACAACGACAACCGCGCGAAGGAAGACGATGGTGATGGCACATCGACGCGCAAGAAGAAGCAGCGCGGCCACATAGTCCCTGAGCCGATGTGGAACTGGGCCATGCGCAAGAAGAAGCCGGAGAAGAAGGACTGGGACAACAAGTTTGAGGAGGAGGAAGAGGAGGAGCAGGCCGGTCCCGCGAAGGCCATGGAAGAGGAGGAGGGCGACGAAGAGGACAAGGGTGCACACTCGGACCGCGACGTCTCCCTGGACAAGGACGATGCACTCACCGACAACGAGGCCGCCGACGATGACGACGACGACCCCCCGGAAGCTGAGGGTGAGTCTGGTGATGAAGCCACACCGCGTGTTCCTCGCAAAACTGCTTCCGGGGACGTTTCTGGTGACGAACAAGACGACCCCGAGTTTGCAGACGACGACGAGCCAGACATCCAGCAGTCGCCCAAACCGGTGGCGTCACCTGACCTCACCGACGACGAGAATGAGGATGTTGGAGAAGAGGAGATCGAAGAGGAGGACGTTCAAGACGCGGAGCCGGCCACGAAGGAAGGCTCGGAAGTTGATGAAGAGGAGGAGGACATCGTGCCCGACGATGTCGAGGTCCCCGACGTCGACGAGGCGCCGACCACTGGGGCCGCGACACCTGCTAATGGCATTGACGACGTCGTCGACGCGGATGCGGACGCAACCATGGATGTCGATGCTCAACCGGCAGTGTTGATGTCTCCGGTCGCGGTCGCGGCCTCGTCCATAATGGCTGGTGCAAGTCTCCTACAACCTGCCTCCCCATCATCTTCCCAGCCTTCTACGCCTTCCGGCTCTCGCGCCTCTTCTCGCTTCCCCTCTGCCGAGCCAGAGCAAGAACAAGATGTTCCTTCCGAACCCGAAGCTGAACCAGAGCCTGAACGCCGGGCTGCAGGCGGCCGCGGCGGAAGAGCTCGCAAAGGCAAGGGGCGTACGCGAGCCCCGCGACGGTCACGCGCGGCCGCGGCCGCTGATGCTGAGGCGGATGGAGATTTGGACAATGCGGACCTAGGGGAAGGTGAAGGTGCCGACGCGGACGACGACGTTGCCACACCCGACGTCGACCTCGATTCTGACATGCAGCCAGCACATCGCGCGGAAGCCTTGGACGTGTTGGCCGCGATCGAACTCAAGTTCGCATTGCTGCGCGAGCGGTTGTACGTCGAGAAGATGGATTCGCTTGCTTGGGAGGAAGGCCTGATTGCAGATGGTGCGTTGTGTTGTTCAACTTTCCCTGGGCGTATGTGGTCTGAGCGCGGCTTTGATGGTGGACAGGGACGCACCCGGAGCTGCTGCACTTGCACGCGGAGTTGTCAAATCGAAGAGACAAACGGCTAGAGCTCGCGACTCGACGCCGCGATTACGAAGTCGAGAACGTCAGGAAGCGTCGCAGGCTGGACGAAGCGGGCGCATGGAGTACATGGAAGGTGCGAATCCGCTCTTGAGCCCACTGGCCTGTTTGCTCATCGATCCGCAGAACGACCGAGATGAACTACAGAAGACGATGATCGCCGAGACCAACGGAAAGAAGCGCAGGCTTGAACGTGAGCGAAGGTTGATTGAGCGACCCCCACCAAGTATGTATCATCGCCTTCATCCCCCAGTCAACTCTATAACAAGTCATGCGCAGCTCGTCGCTTCCCTATACCACTTCACGAAGTCCCCCCCGCTCCGACCCTGCGCGAGATTGTCAAGAACAGTCCGTTTGGTGTCCCCGACTCTGCTTCGTCCCTGGGGAAGCGTTCCCGGAAGAAGGAGCCGTCTTCGCATGTTCCTCTAGCTTACCCTACACTTGAACCTTTGTCGCGTCATGAAGTCATCCAGGACCTCGAAATGTTCTGGCAGCACCAACGCAATGCACCGATAGGCTACAACCCCCACAGCCACATGCCAGGTTGATGAATGCCGTTCTTGGTGGTGGCATCCCCCATGGCATGGATCCTTATGCGATGGGCATGCCCGTCATTGACGGACCTGGACCTGCCCGCTTCGTTCAGCAGCCGCATATCCCACAGCAGGGCATGGTCCAGAATTTTGGCCCGCATCCTCGGCTCTCCCACCACCACTCCGCTCCTCCCGGTGCCCTCTCGCACTTGTCGCATGCCCAGCAGGTGCAGCTTGAGCAGGAGCTGCAGGCTGGTATGCGCCAGCCGTCGGGCATGCCTCCGCATCCTTCTCAGTTCGGCCCCGGCCCGGGTCCCGGAGCTCTCTTGAGGCGCTCCATTTCGCCTGTCCCGTTGAGCAACGGCGCAGGTCCGAGCGCATCTGTGCCCACTACACTCGGTGGCGGGCCTGTGCCTCCTGGCTTCTCTGGTCCGAAGCCAAACGGGTGGTCAGGACCACAACCAAGCGCGAAGGAATCGAAGCGCATGAACGGGGATGCCGATGTCCGGGAGAGGGAGCGAATGGCAGAGGTTATGGCACAAAGGGAACGAGCGGATCGCGAGCGTGCACAACGCGACCTGGATCGTGAACGGGAGAGGGAGGCGGAACGCGCATACCATATGTCGCACGCCCAACCGCGACATAGTGCGCATACACACCAGCATGGCGCGGCTCCAGGGCAGGCTGCCCATCATCATGGGCCGCACAACCACCCGCATCACCACCATCACGTACACCACCACCATCACCCTCCTCAGCAAGGGTTCAATGGCCCGGGCGGCAACGCGCATGCCCCGCCCATGGCACCATTACCATCCGGCTCGAATCCTGGACCCGCCAACCCCTCGCTCAGTCCGCATAGCGTGCGCGAGTTCGATCAGCGCCGTCCACGTTCGGGTGCGCCTACCGAGGTCATTGAGCTGTCGGCGGCGACGCAGAAGCCGACGGCGTCCCCCGGGATGTCTGCCTTCTGGCTAGGGAACGAGGAGCCCGGGCCACCAGGCAACGACCATCCCAGGGAGCGGGAACGGGAACGGGAGCGAGGAAGAGCACCAGGTCCGTTGGGTCCGCCACAGCCTGGCCCGAATGAGCGCCTGATGACACCGTTCACTATGGGTCCTTCACAGACACTGCAAAGAAGTTACCTGGCTCGCCGCGGAACCCGCTGGTAGGCGCGGGGCCTTCTAATCCGCCACCCTCTATTCCTTCCTCGCGCCGTGGGTCGTGGTCTCTGGCCGCAGAGGACGCTCGCCCCTTGTCGGCATCTCATAGACCAACCGAGCCAATGCCTGGCTCCTCTACTTCCCAACGCCCGCCCACGACCCGACTCCCCCAACCACCCTCGACATCAGCCTATCACAGTCCGTTCGGGTCCCCCCCACGGAACGGTCGCGCGCTGCCTGGTAGCCCATCTGCGACGCCTTTCTCCGGACCGCTTCGCTCGCCTGTGCGGGGGAACCAGCAGGGGCGTGTCCCCATAGGCGGTCCTGGTCCGCTCTCCCCGCCTCCTTCGCTGCCCCTTAGTCCGCGCGCGATGGGGAGCCCGGGCTCGAAGTTGCCCAGGATGCCCTCCCCGCCGCTGACCCGGGCTCCGCTCCCCAAGTTGGGTGGATTCCCCATACCAGAGAGTGGAAACATTGCCCCGATCATGAGTGCCACGAGTGGCACGATACCGCCTGCGCCCTCTACGCTCCTCCCTCCCTTGTCGGCAACCTTGCCACCGCCGGGCGCCCCCACAGCCCGGATGTCGAGTGGGCCCCTATCTGAGAAGGTGCCCCAGCTGCCTCCGACGAAGGCCGTCCCTGTCTCTGTAGATGGTTCATAGTCCATGAACATGGATATGGATGCTGGATCTCCGTATATACCGTGTGTTCTGTCACTCTCATCTCGCTCTCCCCACCTTTCAGTGACCAGTCTACTCGGATCGCGCATTATCATTTTTTCGGTGTAAAGCGGTGTTGCCATTGATATGTATCTTGGTTTTTCGAGCTCTACTGCGTCGGACATGATGCTATGCTCTGGTTCCCCACGTTGGCTGCTACTCCGTGGACGTTAGACGCGGGTAACACATCGCAGACCGTCTGAGCATTTCGTTACAAACCGCCACGTACTCGTGAGGCTTCTAGGAGGTTCTTACCATACACACCTTTGTTCTCGCTTGAAATCTCGCTTTGTTGCTCCGCATTAGCCGTGCATCGTTACTAGTACAATCCTGGACGTGTAGTACACCGTGATGCTCGTCATGGTCGCAACGCATCTCCTCACTGAATTGTTAGAGCTCTTCCACCCGCGAACGACTTCTTTCGTCTCCCCGAACCTGCTCCCGCCTCGCCTCGATCGTATTGCTATCACAGAGACTGTCATCCTGATTGGAGTCTGGCGTCGAATAGCGTTGACGACGAACGTATATCTGACGGGCGTCTGGATTGCCTTATTCATGAGGCAGATTGTCGAACGGAACACCCGCCACATCCGATCCACTCTTCAAACCGTGTCATTGTCGTCAACACAACCGCTTGGACCCGTATAAGGAATCAAACACGTAGGGCATTGTACGTATGTAGCTGTTTCTCGTTGATTGTCAACTAACAGATCTGCCGCAGCTGAGTGCATCAACAACCCGATGAACATGAATCGGACTCTGGTTGACCTACCTGCCGAGTTGTTGTCCTGCATTTTCAACCATTTCGAGTTCCGGGATGTAATCCGCTGTCGTATGGTGAGGACAACTACTGCCAGTGGTCCAATAATACGCATGACTGATCGATGCACCGTTTGCATGCACTGCAGGTTTGCAACAGCCTCAAGCTCTTCGTATATGAAGACGTTCGTATGCGTTACAAGATGAGCTGGCTGTCGCGGGAAATGAAGGACTGGTTCCACAGCACGCTGTGACAGTGTCTGAAACGCCTCGCGGCGTTGGAAGAAAAGACGGATGCATGGAGAAGGCTCGCCTGGAAATTTGAGGAAGACATACCCGCGACCGGCAATAGCAAATCTGGGAAGTTCTACGGTGGCGTTTTTGCTCAAGCAGAAAACCACAGGAGCATCATCTTTGGCAGCTTCCATCGAGGATTCGGGGGATAGAACGGAAGAAATGGACTCTCGATGATGTGGGAGTGAGGATATCTGACTTCGGGATCGACCCTGCACAGGATCTTCTGGTGATCGTGCAGGACATCAGGTACGCAATATACCCCGGGTCTCGCGCGACTGCTAAAGTCCTGCGTGTTCTCACCAGCCCACATTGTCGGGTGCATCTGAGGTCAATGACAACTGGCATGGTGCACCCTATGTCGCCTCCTGGTGGTGTGCTCCTGTACAGCCATTCACCCCACCACGCGCACTCGATACAAATATCGAATGATCGCCTCGCGATCATTACTACCGACCTTTTCATCGTGCACTCCGAAGTCATCCTCTGGAACTGGAAGACTGGCTCCGTCCTTCTGGTAAGAGTTCAACAAGTACTCTGCACACAGAAACACCGAACTCACAGTGAACTTAGCAAGTAACTGGTAGCGATACGTTCTCCTTCGCATTCCTAACATCGAGCTACGCCTTGCGTCTTGCTTTCTGCCAAATCGCAGTGGACGACCGCGGGACCATCCGCACTATTGCCAGTCTCAATCCTTGTCTACTCGTGCTTGATCTGTCAACAGCCCGTCCAGAAAGTGGAGGTCGTCGATCTCGAATACTCTGCGCGTTCACTTATCCCGACCTAAGTCCTTGACCTCACTTATCCCCTCCGAGACGCTCCTGTTTGCCATCAAATCCCTACAACCCGGGCAGACCGGCCGGGTCTTTGCATGGGAGGAATGGGGTATCTATGGGTCCCGACTCGAAGCCGGGCCGCACGAGCTCCCACTCGACATGCCTATCATGCGTACGGGACGTCCTACGCCAGTCACTTCCAGTCCCCCATCAACTCCCGTCTCTTCCCCTTCACATCGAGGTCTATGACTTCAATCCTCTCGCTCTCCGGCGAGCAACCCTGAACCCTCACGACATGATTGGGTCATGCGAGTCCGGTGATGAGAGCGCTGCGATGACGACACAAACGACGTTGACGGGCTACGAAAGCAGAGTTTTCATAGATGCCGTCACTACACACATGCCCTTACTTCCGAA
>JABYQS010000563.1:0-18278 GCA_022592435.1 Cerioporus squamosus
CGTATACTAGTACATCACATCCCTATACGTACCCGCTCCGCCCTCAGCGCTGTACCAGTCCGTGTACCTGACCAGTGCATGCGTGCACCTTGTGGTGGGCATGTGCATCCGAGTCCTTCCTCCTTCCACTGGCATCGTCGCAGCTCCTCGCGAGTCGTCGTGATCGCGAGGTGAGTGCGGACGCGAGGTGAGTGGCGGACGCGAAGCGCTTCACATATGCACACACGGCACTCGTGCGCCTTGGTCCGCGTCTTCGGAGAGGACCTCATCTCATCGGGCCATGGTGCTACTCGCTACTCGCTACTCGCCGCTAGCACTAGCACTAGCACCAGTATAAGTATCAGTATCCGTACTTGGTTCCGAACGACACTCATCGACAGGCTGGCTGCCGTCGAGTAGGATTCCGGAAGGTCAACTCGACCCAGGCCCGCCAGCTCAGAGCTGCTACACTAATAGTACAGGTCCATATACATATATATCCATGGACATCGGTGCTGTACTAGTACGCTGTACGCAAGGCAAATCTTCCCTCAGGCCCTCTCGTCAGCTGGTACTAAGTATGCAACACAAGTAGTACTGGTACATACAGTGCTTAAGCTTGTTTTGCGTTCCGAATTCCAAACGACAGAATTCCAAAGTTCCGAACCCGAGGACCGAACGACACTCGCACTCGCACTCGCACTCGCACTCGCTCAGGCCGTGGACGCTTCCGAGTCGGCTCAACTGACCGTGCACGACTACATACAATGCGACAGAACCGCCGGGCTCGAGCGAGCGAGAGTACTACAGTATGTTCTGGAGTTCAACTCGAACCTGCTACCGTGACTGTTCCGTGTATTTGTCGGTAAAGCATGCATCATCTTCCCGCTCTCTTCTCATGCATCATGACTCGGACTCGGACTCTCACCAGGCTCGCTCGCTCGCGATACCTCTTCACGCGCACGCTCCGCTCTGCTGCTGCCTGGACCTGATATAGATTCCGTGCCTGCTCGTCAAAGTCAAATACAGAATACAAACAAACCGTCAACGGCGGGCCCCCTCGGAGGCGACCCACCCGGACAACTCCCTGGGAGCGAGAGCGCTAGCATAATACCGTCGCGTGGGCCACCAAAATTCGACCCGGAAGGTACTTACAGTATGTCGACGTCGGAAAACGCGCACACCAACACGCGCGAAATTATCGCTGGAGAGGCCATTCACTTGATCAAGACTCTCGGGATCCTTACTCCTCTCCCGCTCCGCAACGCCGCCTTGAGTGTGCGCGACATGCCCATGTAGTCGTCCGCGCATCCCTTCCTGGCACCTCGCGCTCGAGAGAACAACCACCACAAGATGGCATTACACGCAATCAATGACACGACCACAACATCCGACATCAAGAAACTGTTCGAGTCCGCAGTATCCACAAGCTACACAGAGTCCAACCGATACCGGGTTCGGGTTCACCTTCAAACGAACCTCCCATGGCGAAGAGGACGTCGCATTTTCGTCGTCCGCCGAGTCCCACGCGACTCTTCTAGACAACTGGAGCTCAATGCGCTCAGAGGACCATGGCGGCACCGGCGACGACACCAGCAAGGGCGAAGCCAACACCGGCGAGACCGCCGGCACCGACGCCAAAGCTGGCCTTGAGCGCGGCCGCGGCGTTGCTCGTGCTCGCGCCCGAGGAGGCGGCGCTGGTGCCAGCCGAGGTGGCGGAGCTGAGGTGCGAGGACAGGCTGCTCGCAAGCGAGGACGCGGCGGACGAGAGGGAGCTGCGCGCAGACGAGGCACCGGCGGAGATGGAGGATTCCGCAGAGGACGCGGCCGAGGACTCGCTAGCTGCGACCGAGGAGGCACTGGAGATCCCGCTGGTGGCGGACGCGCCGACAGACGAGGCGGCGCTGGATGCTGGATGGGAGGTGCGGTCAGTGGGGTGTTCGTGCAGATGGGGCGGTGCGGAGAAGGTGCGGGGAAGGAGGACAAAGTTACCATCCTGTCGGGATCACGCTCTGGAGCGTGTCACGAGGGCAGGGAAGTGAGGGACGCGGCGGGGAAGCATGATGGAGGAATATAGGCGGACAACATCCGCGAGGAACGTTCGTCTCACCGCCGTGTAACCCGCCTCGCGCAGGAGCAAGTGACGAACGAGGGAAAGAAGTGAAAAGGGACAAAGAACTCACCAGCGCCGCACTCCTGGGACTGAAGGGCCTCGGCGGTCGAGACCTCGTCGGCAGAGCAGCTGCTCTCGAGGCAGCTGCGAGCATCCGACTGGAACTGGGTGTTGGTGCACAAGCAGGTCAGGTCCGTGCTGTATGCGCGGTGTCAGCATCCTGCGGCACGAGGAGGGGGAGACTGGGACGTACATGCCCTGGCAGCCGTTCGTGCTGGCGGCCTGGGTGAGGCAGGTGAGGATGCACGGGGAGATGCCGGCGGTGGAGGTCGGGGCGGCGCTGCTGGCGGAGTCGCTCTGGGCGCGGACGGCGGCAGCAGCAGCAGCGACGGTGAGGGCGACGGCGGAGAACTTCATGGCGAGGACGGTATGAGCGGGGTCGTGCGGTACGTGCGAGGTTGGGCAAGAGACAGCGGGGGAGAAAGAGAGCAGCGGGGCAGAGACGAGGGTTCTTATGGGCGGGGCCTGTGACCCCCGAAGATGCGAGCCAGAGGAGCCATCGAGCAGCTGTCGTAGAGTACAGGCTCCCGGGCGAAGGCGCAGAGCAGCCGTGTGACGCAGGCCAGAGCTGATCAACGTCATCCGCCGCGCTTCTCTTCGCGCGTCGCGGCCACGTGCGCGTGTCCGCCCTCGTCAACGCCGCCGACGTCGCCCTCGTCCTGCCCTGACTGCCGGCCGTCTCCCAGTCGTCCATCCAGCCCGTGCTCGTCTCTGCTCTGTCGGCCAGCCCGGGATCGTCTGCGGGCATGCTGGCCGCCCGTGCGCCGCCGACGTATGTCTTGCTCGGAGGAGGTCAGCAGTAACCTTGGCCCAGCTAGTCGTGGAGCCTTGCCTTCAGCCACACGACGAGGTCACGATCGATGTCACCTGTTCCGTGCCCTCCA
Source organism: Cerioporus squamosus (assembly GCA_022592435.1). Taxonomy (NCBI): domain Eukaryota; kingdom Fungi; phylum Basidiomycota; class Agaricomycetes; order Polyporales; family Polyporaceae; genus Cerioporus; species Cerioporus squamosus. Next base: position 3,037 of record JABYQS010000563.1, read on the forward strand.
TATGCATGTGGCGGCACTCGAGCTCGCTGGGCTGCTGCGCGAACGCCGCATGTCACGCAAGTAGCGTGCCGGCGTGCATCCCACCTGCCAAGGTGCGCCTCTGATCTCCTCATGCGTTCCTCTTCCTCTTCCGTGACTGCCAGACGTCCGTCAGTGCATGTACGCCGAATAGCCTCAGGCTCTCGGCCGTGCCTCTCCGCGTCCCTACTCAAACTCTCCGCGGTCCACGGTCCCCGACTGCGCATCGCAAGGTCTCCGCACCGCCTTATATGCACACGGAAGCAAAGGATCTCCATGAAAGGCTGTTTGAGCGGCGCGAGATCGTTCTCGGTGGGAGCTTCCATTCGCATCCGGAGTTCCGGTCTCTCCACACACACACTGCCACTGTAGGCCTGGTTCAGCGACCTTTTCACCTAGCTGTTATTGGTGAATTATCGTTGATTGTGAACTTGTTACATGGATAGATAACACCGGATTTGAGCGTCTCGAAAGATCACTAAGTGGTGAATTCATGTATATAGTGAGCACGATTTTGAAATAACTTACTATGTTTTCGCAGCCTGTACGAGCGGTTCTGGGGTCCTGGCATATTTATCAGGGTGAATTAATGGGTGTTCAGACTATGATTGCAGGTACTAAATATATTCATTGTGCAGTAATACGACTACAGTACTAGAGTACACGCATACAGATGGCATAAGGGAGGCTGCATGTACAATCCTCCACAGCGGCCGATAGCCCGGACGAAAGCCTCGATGTGCCCATGTGCCCAAGAGTGAAATGATGTACTCACCAATGGCCAATGTGCATCCTATACATAACCATTATGACCTGCGCGGGCAACACGAGCTCAGCTAGCCGTAGTCCCAGTATGAAGCACCCTCGCCAGCCCCAAGTATGTAGCATGGACAAGCGAGAGCAGTTCCCCCTAGATACCTAGAACAGAGCCATAGCCAAGTGAGCCCCCAGAGAAAGTAACTAGAAAGCCGCAAGTGACCAGACGTGGAACCCAAGAGCAACCCAAGAGAGAGGGAAGAGAGAGGGACATGAGGGAAGAGGACAAGTTGCCAGAAGGCGCAGAGACAACGGTTGTGAGGGAGGAAGCACCGGGGTCGGAATATCGGCTGAACGGAGCGCTTCGCGACCCGGGACTAACAAGTCCCCGTGTTGGATCCGGTATTGCGGAGCATGGCCTTTCACCAGCTTATAGCCACCCTCAACTATCCCCCAACATTGGCGGTGAAACGGGCTTTTCACCAGATCACCTGGACCTGATCCCGAGGTTTCGGGCGCACAGTGTGCGGTCTGCGGCTGGGCTCTGAGTACTAACATCGCGCTTGACGCTGCACGATGCACGACACACGAGCTGGGACGCCGCGTGCACGCACTCAGTTGTGTGCGCGCAGAGACGCATTGACAGTGCGTCTCTGTCGAGACTCGAATGTTGCTCTGTTCCGATCTCTGATGGGTCTGTTCACTAACTCACCGAGCATCTCGTTTCATATCCCAGGAACCAGAATGCCGCGTCTACCAGTCCACTTCGACATCAAAGCGATGCCCTCCATACACCATGGCTCAGCATGCATCGTCCACGTTGGGCTTTCGCGTAGCAATATTGGAACACAGGCACTGTCGCTCGCAGGAGGAAGAGCGACAAGAGGAGGAGCAGGCTGCATGACGCGCTTAGACCTGCCCTAAGCTCTTGAGTGCTCGTGCGTGGCGATGCGGTGAGGGCCTCTCTCTTCCGAGTCTCTTGACTTCTACTTGACCTCTGCACTGATCAAGCAGACATCGTCTAAAGCTCTGCTTTGGACCGCCTCCAACCAACGTCAGTCAACGCGTAAAAATAGCCTCAGCGTGGAGGACCGGCCGGGTCCTCGACGCGCGCAGGAGCTCAAGGTTTGTATGAGTAATCATCATTGCGACCTGCGCAAACATCAGGATCTCCACAGGGCGAATGCTGCAACTTGAAGCGAATACTATGACGGCACATATCAAGTCCTCGCGAGCTGCTCTTTCTCGACAAAGGGCGTGGCACTGGTGCTTCATTGTCGGAGTCGATTTTCCTACGCTGGATAAGGATCTCCTCTTCATTCACAAGGTCGTGCGGGTGAACTGGATGTCGTACGACATGTGGTGCGAACAGAGTTCGATCAATCTGCGGTCGCATCCTGACATCATGATGCTCTCGCTGGCTGGTTCATCACATCCCTACCTCTGCGCCCGGGTTATCAGCACCTTCCATGTCAACGCCTTCCGACTGACTCCAGACGCAGTCAAGCCATCCGAGCCTCAGCTGCTGCAAGTCCTATGGGTTCGCTGGTTCGATCTTGACACCTTGCGGCCAGGAGGATTCGACCGCCTTCATCCACATCGCCTATAATTTGCTGACTTGAACAATGAGCCCTTCGGTTTCATTTCCCCAGAGCAGGTCCTGCACGATAGCCATATCGTCCCCGCGCCCTTCTACGGCTGCTCGGAGTCCCGGCCTCTGCCACACCGCGTCATCGCGCGTCCAAAGAGAGCTCCCGCTGAGGCAGACGACGACATCCCACAAGATTGCTATGATTGGAAGTACTACTATGTCGGAATGTGAGCATTGACATACAGCTCTGCATGGTGCCTATTCTAATGTTGTCTAAGTTGTCTTCAGGTGGAGTGACAGGGATCTGTTCATGCGGTATCTCGGCGACAGTGTGGGACAGGAGTACATGCATGACGGCGGCGAGTTCCAGATCGCGTCCATGATGCCTGCGCTTGATGAAGATGTCGAGGTCGCTGCGCCGCCGACTACTCAGAACGCGCACGCTCAGGAAGATGAGGCCGCATTGGATGAGGAAGAGCCCGAGGGACCATATGAGCCGTCAGACATCGAAGGGGGTGAAGGCGACGAGGATGAGGACGGGGAGGGAGATGGAGACGATGACATGGAACTAGATGAGGGTGTGCAGGATCCGGACGACGAGGAGAGCGAGCCTGACCTTGGGCCAGAGGATGGCGAGGGAGATGATGAACTCGACGACTATGAGGCGAACAGTTATGCGCCATACTGACAGTTTGATCATAGCAGGCTACTATAGTACATGTTGCTAGTTATTTGAGAAGACTGCGGCTATCTGCGTCACCGCGCGCAGGTCCTCAATTGTCCCCATGCACCGTCCCTCCCTCCGCCACTCAAAGCACGAAAATTGCTTGCAAGACTGCCAATTGCTTGCGAGAGTGCCAATCGGTGGGACGGTCCGCCATCGACTGCTAGGATTTGGGCCGTCTCGCAGGCGATTGCCCGTGCCGCCGAGAGCGCGTCAGATCGCGAATTGACCAATCGGGCCCAATGGTTCTGGGTTTTTGCTGATGCAGAACCTGAGGGATAGATTATGCGGGCTTTTGAGGAAGGAATTTGTTCGGGTCGTGAGAGAGGGTTGGACTTACGGCGGACTCGAAGAGCTGGTGGAGTATTGGAAGGCCGTGCCAGTGGATCCCAAATTAGCCAAGTTCTTGGATAAGTACTTCAAACTTCTCCGCTACAAAAACTGTCTAACTGATTCCTTGTAGAGGAAGATGATCAGTCGGAAGATCACTGAGTCGGTGCGGAAGCAGCAAGACCACTGTACGATACGTATTCATCCAAATTGTCGACAGACGCTTCAGTGACAAGTGTGTTGTCTGCTAGAGGGCGAGAATCATTAGCGTCGCAAAGTGTACTCCGAGCTCATGTCACGATATGCAGACGACACACGGACGTGTCACAAATTCCCCAAGTTCCTCAACGCGCTTCATAGATTGTGAAGAAACACTCACCTTTGATGCGCAACCACGCAGTCAGTCTCCTCCTCCGACCTGAGGCCACCCACTCGAGGACGGATTTAGACGAATATCGGGATGCGTGAAACAAGAGTGCGGGAACTTCGGGGAGCTAGCGCTCCGGGTGAGCCTTGCATAGAGTCGCTGTCCTGCCTGCGGACATATGAGAGCTCCGAGTCATCGTGAACCAAGTTCATCCCGAGGCGCATCCTGTTAGTTCACGAGATCCCTCTCTGCCATGGACCCTCAGCAATTGATACTGATGCCCTCATTTCTTCTACAGGATGGCGTCACACCCGGCTCAGTCGGAATCTATCCTATGCGATGGAATCTCGGAAGAGCGAGGATTCCTGAACCGGGCACTGTTGGCGTTGTACGCCTTCGAAACGTTAAATTTTGTCAGTGTTGATGAGCAAGAGCACATGCGTTGCTGTGATGGCTTGGTAAAGGTAAGTACATACTGTGATGGCCAGCCCGAATACTTGCGAGTTTGGACGGCAATCACTAACACAATCTAGGGAAAATTCGACTTCCAGTGGAACAACAGACATCACACCTTTACGGAGAAGCTTTTGGATGCGCTTGCGACAATAATCAGCTTTCGATCGGGACGCCAGCCAGTGGCCCTTATACGCGATCCTGAGTCGATGCACCTCGAATTGGTGATCGCGTCGGAGCAGTGCGTAACGCAGGCCCAACGATCCGACATTGAGCGTTACTTTGCCCTACTGGCCAAGGTCTCTCCAGTCAGGGACTCCCTCAGCAACGCGAGCGATAGTGAAGCGGATCTAGTAGTCCACGCTTATTGCATGTGTCGCGGTGACGAGGTTGACAAGATCATGGGCCCACGGGCTACCTGGCTTGACCGTGTGCTGCCCCAGATTGCGAAAGCGATAGAGGAGTTCCGTGCTCGCGCGGACGAGGAAGAAGAGGGAGCAAGCCATAAGGTCAAGATATTGACGCAGGCCCAACAAGCGATCAGTTCTGTCATAGCGTATCGCGCAGCAGCCGACGCCGAAGTGAAAGATGCCCTTGTTCCCCTGCTCCACTGCGATCTGACAGAGTGCATCCCCGCTCTCTACCGCAAGAGAGAATTCACGGTGCTGGATTGCGCCGTAGGTGAGTATTTATCTTAATTACCGTTCGAAGTCAATACTCATACATCGGTTTACAGATGGCGGTATCTGCGCAGTTCTCAGCGAGGCCTTATTGCTCAGTCGAGCTCTGGACGATATGATACAGGTTGCTAGGAACGATAGAGGTTTCCGCGCGCTCTTGGACAGTGGAGTACGCTACCACTGGATCGATCCCGATCCGGTCATGACCCACCCCATTACAATCAACGATGAGGCCTTCGAGGGCATACGCTCTCGCGTCCCTGCTCTGAAGGACGTACCGTTGGGCGACAGAGTCCGCAAGCTCGAGAGGAAACTCAAGGCTGGGAGTCGATTTCCCACAAACCAGAACATTTTCTACGACCCGGCGAACCTGCCAGCCACCTTCGAGGTCCATGTCTCCACACACTGCGAGGCTGCTTTGATCGGTTACCTCGCCGACCGGGATATGGAGTCGACGGTATACATCGCATGCGCCCGAGCGGCGTGCTATTCCTGCCACCTCCTCGTCGAGGCCACGAACGACGTCGAAGGGCGCGATAAGTTCCGACTCGGGCCATTCAACGGCGCGATCCACTGCGGATGGAAGTTCCCTAGCTCAGTACCCCATGCTGTCGCCGTGGAGAAGGCTATGGTCACCAAGATTGGCGTCGATCTGAAGCAAGCGATAGATGAGTGCTACAAAGTGAGGGAGCCTCTCGTGAGTCCGCCTTTGCCCGGGGCTGTCTCCGCGTATTGACGATAGACTGTCTTTCCTTAGGAATTCGAATGGTGGCCAGGATCCTGATTGTCAATCGGAGGGCCGGGTCGAGTGGAGAAGTTCGCGAAAAGGACTGTAGGCGAGGCTAAGGCGGCTCTGACGTTGCAGGAGACCGTAATCACTCAGCGTATGTATGCAGTCTTCCACCGATGGGCCTAGGATACTTATGAATATAACCATAACAGCAGCGAGTCAACTGTCAACGTGGAGCTGACACACGCGTACGTTAAAGTTCGAGCATTCGACACACGATGAGGGAGGTCGGACGATCACCGGCTAAGCTCCTTCATAGCTGCTTTCGGAACTTCGTATGGAGGAGGCTGTCTTAAGAAGCTCACTGCGATACCGACCGAGCTCGCTCATAGCCTTGATGCCGCCTCAAGGTGACGTCGCGGCCTCATGTCGCGGGCTCCCCCGAGCCCTACAACATAAGCCACGGACGGACCTCGATGTCTTCGACATCATGCGCCTTCACTAAGGGCTCGACCTTCAGTACTTGTGGACGATGGAGAGATACTGACAGGTCGCCGCCGCGTAGGTGTCCGGCTCGCGATGTGCTTGAACGGGTGACTCAGTAGAGCTGGAGATCACCCCTGTCGGACCCCAGGACTAGAACGAGGGCCTTGGCCGAGAGTTCCGCCGCTCTGAGCGAAGACGCACGAGAGGCGATAGCCTGTAGTGGCCGGTACAAGCGAGATTCAGTGGAGGTGAGAAGACGAGCTTCCACCCGGTCCAAATCGGGGAGAAACGACACTTCAGCACCTGCCACGCTACCCAGGATGGGATGCAGCACATATCCTGACATCATATCGACGATGCCGTGGGTTGGAAGTGCGTCGACACCCCACGCATGCACGCCGCACACTGAGCATAACACCCGAGAGCACGCATCGGAAGAGGAGACTCAGCAGACCAAACAACCGCATGCCCGACACTGGTGCGATGCGTCTGCCCTCGTTCGTCTTCCGAGCGTACTCCGGACCACCGAGTACCGATCTCCGCCAGCATAGACCCTCATAGATCTCGAGTACTCACCTCGATGTGAAAGGTCGCGCGGTCTAGTATTGCGTGGGGCTATGCATCGCTGCAGCCTTCGACGGTACCGGCGGCCGCTGATGCTTAATGCTGCAATCTCGAGAAGCTATCCAGGCTGAGAAAGGCGAGCTCGCGAGTAGGCTGAGCAGCGTGACCGAATCTTAGCGTAGTTGTATATCCATGTCAGAGCCAACTAGACGTAGGTGCCCCTGACCGCACTCACCTCGCATTACTCTTCTGTCCAAGAATTCTCCCATATCCTCCAGGCTCCGAGGTTTGGCGACTAAGTACTATGTCACGGTCAGACGGAGAGGTCTTCCAATGTTGGATACGTCGCCCGGATGAGCCGCATCGCTCTCAAGAGAACACACATCCCCTGGAACGTGTTATCGTTGTAGCAGGAGGATAAACGACAAGTGTATCTTCAAGTAACAGACTAGACTAGAGGAAGAACCCGCCCTAAACTCATACATAAGCGCTCAAGTGTATGGACGCGACGAGCTGGACCGCTCGAGCTTGTCTCGAGCCTCTTGACTTCTGTCTGACCCCTGCACCGACTCAGAGCACTCATCATCTATCTGCCCTTCAGCTCCACATTTCAGAAACCAGACAATGCAAACTTCAAATACGAGCCCGCAGAACAAGCCGAATATCCGACGCACGCGCTCGCGTTGCCTCCAGCTACGAAAGCGTAGGCATCCGCGCAATCTCCCGCTGATTGTGCAGCTGAACCAACTTCGGGAAGGCCTTCTTAGTTCCATGCAGTAACCGCCATCCGTACTCAATACCCCTTACGGACGGAGTGTCCCTGGTGTGCGCGATGCCTCATTTGCCCGATGAGCCAGTAGACCGTCTCGGCAGAGAACATCGGGGGTCCTCGACCGACTGACTTGCTCTACTACCCGAGGTCCACCTTTTCGCTGGTCCGATATACGCATTATCACACTGACCGGCCCTACGCACCCACGGACTGGCCCGGTGACTCACTTGTGCCACGATCGATGGCCAGCTCACACGCTAGGTCCTATCGCCCTTCTGCTCCTTCACCTTCCTCTCGTACAGTGCGCTCGGCAAAGTGTTCTGACATGTCCGCGCTCGAGATCACCTCTGCCCGCAAGGCTTTCCCTGGACTCAAATCGGGCTACCTATACGCCGACAACGCTGGCGGCTCGCAGTGTCTAGGGGATGTCGTATCCCGCATTTCGGACTACCTCATTCACACCAATGTCCAACTCGGCGCCGACTACTGTGTTTCGGTCAATAGTACGAACCGTGTGGCGTCCGGCGCAGAGGCCGCGAGACAGCTCTTCAATGCCGAGAGCGTGGACGAGGTCGTGTACGGGAGCAGCTCCACCATGCTCGTCGAGAATCTCAGCCGTGCGATGGAGGCCGATGTCCAGCCAGGAGAGGAGATCATCATCACTGGAGAGCACGAATGTGAGTCGCTCCGTGTCATGCCACGCGTCGAAGATGCCGTACTTCCTGTGACGGCTCGCCTCTGCGATCGTCCATACCGCGATCTCTCTTCCACTGTTCATTAACATCTTCCGTCCGCTACTGATGAGGTAAACGCATACTAACGATGCTCCTCGCAGCGAACGCCGGACCCTGGAAGCGTCTCGCCGGGCGCACAGGTGCCGTGATCAAGCTGTGGCCCGCGACGCAGCTCGCAGAATATCCAAACAACCCATACGCCGTCGGCCTCCAGCTCGACACGCTCAAGCCGCTCATCACGAGCAAGACGCGCCTCATCGCGTTCACCGCGTGCTCGAACATCCTCGGGTCGCTCGTCCCCGTCGTGGAGATCGTGAAGGCGGCACGCGCCCTGGCAGCGGAGGCCGGCGTGCGCAAGCTCGAGTTCTGCCTCGACTGCGTCGCGTACGCGCCGCACAGGCAGATGGATGTGCACAAGTGGGACGTCGACTACTGCTACTTCTCGTTCTACAAGGTGCGCACCCCGAACTCCTTCTCGCCGCCCCGCGGCTGACGCGGACGGCAGGTCTACGGCCCGCACGCGTCCGCCATGTATGTGCGCGCGTCCTCGCTCACGGGCTCGCTGACGTCCCTCGGCCACCACTTCCTCGACGTCGACACGAAGCCGTACAAGCTCCAGCCTGGCGGCCCGGGCTACGAGCTCGTGTACGGCTGCACGGGCGTTCCGCCGTACCTGCGTAGCCTCACGCCGTCGGGCTCGTTCGAGGACGCCTGGGCAGCCATCGCGGCACACGAGCAGGCGCTGTTGAAGCCGCTGCTGGAGTACCTCAGAGAGAAGGAGGAGAGGGGCGTGCGGATCGTAGGCGAGGAGCAGGCGGGGCTCGGCCGGGTCCCGACTGTGAGCTTTGTCGTCGTCGGCGAGCGGGCGATTAAGAGCCGGGATGTTGTGAGCGTGTTCGACAAGGAAGGCAACGTGAGTTTGTCGTGCTTGCGGATTGTCTTGGTCCGCTGATGTCTCTGCAGGTGGGGATCCGGTATGGGCATTTCTACGCGTACACGCTCGTCGACATGCTCGAGCCGAAGGTGGACGTGAACGACGGGGTCGTGCGCATCTCGCTTGTGCACTACAACACCGTCGAGGAGGTGAAGAGGATCATCGGGATATTGGACGAGGTCCTCGCATGATGCCATTGTGCGCTACCCTAATATGAAAACTCAAGTGCCGCTCCTCCATGCTCATGTTGTTGGATGCTGCTTGAGTATTCCATATGTAAGCTCTCGTTGTGTTCTTTTTGTCCTTGACATCTGAAATCATTGAGTAGAGCGGCTGGGGCAGTATCAGCACATATGACGCGGTCGGACGTGTCGCGGCTAGCACTGTATGCATTGACACGACTGCGCTGCCCCTTCGCAACCGAATGTCACTCGCTCCAGCCATGCCAGATCTGTTGCCTTGCCACCTTCTGCCCCTGCAGAGCAAAGCTCGGGGGCAAGTATAGAAAGGCTCGATGAGGCGTCGCGCAGCTGGCCGCCCATGTCAACATTAATGTCAAGGTGGCACCGCCCGACGGCGCTAACAGGTGTGCTAATCATGTATTCCCCGCCATCCATCGTGTCGGGTATGTGTGTGGCAGCCTAGGCTGTGTTTATGCCGTTCTCCGTAGTACATACTAGTACTGATGCTCACTACTGTCCGGGTATGTGTATGGCTAGGCTGTGTTGCGAAGCTCGGACCGAGCACCATCGGTAGTGATCGCCCTTACCCTGCGGTAACCACGTCTTCGTGCAAGGGGGCTTATACGCTGGAGCGCATGCGAGACGCGATATAAGACGGGTGTGCCGGTGCGTTTGCTCCATCTCACGTCCTACCCCTTGAATCTTACTCCCTCGCGCTCCTCCTGATGACTCTCGACAACTCGACCCACGAACGACACAACAAGAAGCTCGGGCACGACGGGTTCCCTGTTGTTGCCAATCCCGACCCCGAACCTGGATCTAGTCGCGGATACACGCAGGGACCTCCTCCGCCATGCTACGATGAAGCAACCTCGTATGAAGGCTCTCAAGCATCCTATGCTGGGGCGACCTCCTCGGAGCATCGGCCTCAGCTATCGCCCCCCGAGCTTCCTCCCTCCCAACCATATTCCCAACCATCTTCGCGCTCCATGTATGGTCCTGGGCCGCCTGTTCACCTTCCAGCGACTCAGAGCAGCTCGCGTGCAGTCTCCTCGAACTATGGCACCTCGTATGAGCGTTCCCAAGACCCATACGACTATCTCCCTCCGCCGGGCCCCCCGCCAGCAGCGTTGCCCCTTCGCTCGGGCAGCAACTCGTTCACGCGTGTTCCGCCTCGAGACCTCACGTACGGCGCCTTTCCGCCCGCAGTGCTCCACGCACACAGCGACGAGCTTTTCCGGGGCTTCCCGCTCGAGCCACCGACGTGCCTGGGCGCGTCCCAGCCGCACCCGTTCATCACGCACGATGTGAACGAGGACGACTGGGCGCGCTTCCTCGACGAAGTGCGGCGTGCAGCCGGTCTCACGCCTGTTGATTCCATGCGTGCGGGTGCGGCACCGAGGGTTGCAAGGAGGGGAATCATCGGTGAGCACATCCCATCTTCTGCTATCACACAGTGACGGACTGATTAACGATCCTCCTGTGTCGCACAGGCCTCGTAGCGGACATGGCAATCTCCGCGCTCGCGGATGGAAAGAAGGAGAATCCGCTTGCAGAAGTCATCGCGGACTGGAACCAGGTGCGGATCCCTGATCGTGCACATACGTACGTACCGTAGGCTGACTTTGCCTCACAAAGCGCTTCTTCCATCCTCGCCTCGTGGACGTGGTTCTCGCGCAGGGCGCAGTAACCTACACCGGTCCCGAAGATGCACTTCCTCCCGACATGGCATGGAGGAGCCAGAACGAACCCAGATATGTCCGAGCATACGACGACACTTACTTGGATGAACGATACCGAGGAAGGTTCAGTAGATGGCTGGATGAAGGCGATAGAGGACTTGGCGCTGGTAGGAGGGGACGACGAGAGTTGGTCGGAGGGGTCGGTGAATTGCGGCGCGAGAGGCTTGCCGGACTAGGACTGGCGGATCGATGGGAGCGTGCCGACTACTCGCGCGACCTGCGGGCATCTACTCAGACTGGAGAGAAGTGGAGGCTGGTTGTCACGTACAAGCCTCCGCTCTTCTAGGACGCCTGTGAGCGGTGAGTTTACCGGCCTCGCATGCCACGTTACGTATCGACTGACTAGTGTTCTGTCGTTGTACCAGCCGTCATGGGTATCTTCCTCTTGCATTACTTCAGAGGTGTCTGGTCTGCGATCTTCTATCTGCCTGTTCATTCCGACTCTTCCGGAACAGAGACTAGAATGGTCGCGACACGGTACGCTCAGGCTCCTGGCTCGCGATTCATGCATTGAGGCCTACGTGTCCCTGCTTGCACTCTCCCAACTGGATTTCGCTCGTATCACGCATCGCAGCTCCATACGCTCTCTCTCTTCTGTATTCGTGTCAAGCATAGCATCTTGGGCAAGGTTCGATTGTCATTGTCAACTGGCACCGCCTGATGGCGCGCTCATTAACGGGTAGATCTCGGCGGTGTGCCGCTTGATTGTACCGACTGTCGTTGATCGCACTTGTGATAAGTACAGTGTGGTGCACTGCACCGCATCTTATTACACGCAAGAGGCTACGCGAGTCGATATATCAACTGTACGTCGTCGCCCTCGCCGCACCTTCAACTTGCACCTCGTCGGCGGTCGCTGACCTCACTTCTTCGTCCTCCCTCTGATGAATGACACAAGTCCCGAACACCTCGACAAGAAGCGTGGGCATGAAAGCTTCTCCGCCATCGCCAAACACGATGATGACCCAGCTGGAGACATAGACGAACCTCCTCCACCCACCTACCATGAAGCTATCATGCACGAAGGCTCGGAAGTACGCTACGCTGGGACGAGCTCCTCGGGGCCTAGGGCTGAGCTATCGGCCACAGCACGCTGTACCCTGCCAGATGCTCAACTAACATCCCTCTCCCCTAACGATGTCAGGCCTGCCAGTAGCCCTCCGGACTTTTGCAACAGCTCTCGCGCAGTTGTCGCAGACCACATGATCGCGAACGAGCGACCGCGCGACCCACAACGTCGATCGGTCCCTCCGCGCGTCCTCCTACCCCCATCAGCCCCGCCGCCCCTTGGTCTTGGTCCCAGCACGGAGCCTTGCGGGCGACCCCCGCCTCAGCACCTATCGTACGACCCGTTCCCACCGGCGGTGCTGAACGCACACAGCGACGACCTCGCACAAGGCTTCCCTCTCGAGCCGCCATTGTGCCCGTACGAGCCCGGCCAGCAGCATCCATTTGTTACCCATGACGTGAATGAGGACGACTGGGCACGTTTTCTCCACGACGTGCGGGTTTCCGGATCCGGACTTACGCCAGTCAACCCGATGCTCGCGGATGCGGCGCCCAGGGCTGTGAAGACCGGAGTGCTCGTAGGTGAGCAAGTCTCCTTCGGGTCTGATAACAGACCAATTGACTAAGCTCCGATGCTCGTTTGTTGCGCAGGCTTCGTGGCAGACATGGCCTTGAGGGTCGTCGTGAAGGGTAAGAAGAAGAGTCCAGTCGCGGACGCGATCGCCTATTGGAACCAGGTGCGTGTCAGTGATTGTGCGTGTTTTCCATGCGCCTGAACACTGACTCACCTCGCCTCGCGTAGCGCTTCTTCCATCCTCGTCTCATGCATGTAGTCCTTGCGCAAGGCGCGGTCACTACACAGGCCCGGAGGGTGCGCTTCCTCCCGACATGACATGGATGAGCAACAACGGACTCAGAAATGAAGGGGGCTATGCTCCGGGGCACGATGACGGAGGATCAGGAGCAACCGATCGCGGCCTTCGCAGAGCGGAACGGCGAGGTTTAGTGAGAGGTATTGGCGGATCATTGCGTGAGCTTGCTGGGCTCACAGCGACGGATCGGCGCGAGCGGGGCGACTTCTCGCGCGACCTGCAGGCATCTGCTGGAGAGAAGTGGAGGCTGATAATTGCGTACAAACCTTCAACCTTCTAGGACACCTTGGGCGGCGAGTTACCTACGTCGCGTGATATGAATTGACAGCTTCATCGTTTGTAACTCGTTACTTCTGTCCACCCTGCTACCCACTGGAGTGCTCCACAGAGGGTCAACTATGAATCGTCAGATCGGCTCAGCAGCTGTGTACGCCCACAATGATCCGACCGCACGCTTCACGCGAGAGATCTGCCATCCGGCCGAACGTAGTAGCACGTCTAACTCGCGGTATGTGCGCTCCTTCGCGGCCAACATCCCCAGCATCTGTCCGAGGAGCGAACGAGAATTAGCACTCAACAACAACGAGGTTGAAAGGACCCTGCTCACAGATATGTCCAGTAGATATCCGTTAGCGCTGGCGCGTCCGAGGTTGGGGAGTAGCGGTGAGCCGTCTGGGACAAGAGAGCGCACGGCGCCCTCAGAGTCTCCGCTACTTGTGTCGCTGCTTTCGTCGAGACAGGCGTACGGCAGGAGATTGTCAACGACTAAGAGCTTTGTATGGGGTCCTGCCGCCCGTCGGAGGTGCACTAGTATCCTGCAGAGCACCATGAGCGGACTGAGGTCGATACGTAGGGCAAAGTAAAAGCTTACTCGCGAGAATTCTCGTCAGGCCAGTTGTGCAGTACTGCGCGAAGTAGGAACACGTCTGGCTGAGTGACAGTGCCTACGCCGGGGACCGTGAAGGGTTCGTGCGGCTCGAGAAAGTCCTGGGCATGAAAGCTGACCCGACCTGCCGAGAAGAGTTCCGCATGTTTAAAACCCCAAGACTATCGAATGGTTCCACATTCGAAGGCGCAATCAGTATACTGACTCCCCTGGAGTAGAAATTACTGGCACATACCTTCGGTGCTACAGCGACGACCGGCGCCCTGTCTTCCACTACAAAGCGCAGGTGCGGATAGGCTTCCGATAGAGTAACCGACACCGATCCGATTCCACCACCTACATCGACCACGACGGAGTCTTTGGGAGTTCATCCCAAGGAAATCCTGCACGAATGAGGAACATTGAGCTCACGAGCCCATTCTATAGCAACCCGAGCGCAGGCTCGGGGTCGGAGCAACGTACCGTGGATGATGTTCTCCGCGAGCTCCCAGTACCTCGTACCGTTCATCGAGTGTCCGAATCGGAGCAGCTTGCTCTCGTGCCCGGGCTGTTCAAGCCACTCGTAATACTTGAGCTGGGTCTTGAACGCGAGATTGAAGGGCGTAGCATAGCCGGTGGCGGGACCACCTCCGAGCAGCCAGGGAGAGAGCGCAGTTTGGATCTTCATGACTTCGTCCGTGCTAAAGGTATGGTTAGATAAGCGCATAGATGTCCGTGGTGGGGATACAACTGACGCCATCGATACGAACGCAGCAACCCCGTCTGTCTCGTCATACTTCGTCTCCGGTCTGTAACGTGTATGGATGAGGCGAGGTCTTTGGAGTCATATGCGCAGACAACAGTCACAAGACACGGTACTCACGAGGCCTTCAGTGCTCCGTGGTCTTGCCCGAGTCCATGAAAGACGAGAGGCGGTTGTTGGCAAAGAACATCGGGTCGCACCTCCTTCACCCAGTGATAGGTCGCGAGGAGTCGCAAGACGTGACCTGGAAAGCGCGTTCGAATCAGTGCCAGCAAATGAAGACTTGCGGTCACGTACTAATCCTCGAGGGGTCAATCTCAGCAGCTGTCGCGTCTTTGGCACGACGAAGCTCCGTAGCCTTGCTTGCGATGTCCTTTACGCTAGCCCCCTCTGGTCCGGCCTCGCGCAAGATTTCGACGATGTGCGTCGCCTCCACAAACTCCATGCAACCGATAAGTTGCCCTGGTGATGACCGCTTCAGTCTATCGAATAGGGAGCCGACGTACGCTAGAAGGAATCGCGTACCCCATTCACGCACTCAACCAGCGAAAAGAACGGCTTATGGACTGTCGCCGTGATCTGCCCGCATGCGGCGACGATCTTGTTGGCTGCCCCAAAGACTGTCGGTTCGGTCCTCAGCTCCTCCGATTTCTCGACCTCCGGTGGGTTGG
>JABYQS010000564.1:0-18210 GCA_022592435.1 Cerioporus squamosus
CTCTCCGGGCGCGCGATAGTCCAGATCAGGCTCCTCCTTGAACAAGCCGAGAGAAAGAACGGAGATTGCTCGAAGAGCTGTGTCGGGAGGCGGAAGCAGACGCCTTCCACCTGCATGCGCCGAGCTATCAGTCACGCTTATACGCCGGACGACGGCGACTCAAACGAATCGCGAGCCGTGACCACGTACCTCGAAGTCAGCAAAGGAGTAGAAGAACTCGGGATCGCCTGAAAAGTGGCGGACGTGGCCGGCATGGAAGTGTAGGAATCGGTGTCGCTGAAGGAGCACGGAATAGCCTTGGAGGATTGAAAGGTGCGCGCAGTTCCTCTCCGCGGCACAGGCCCAGCTCTATATAGCGTTGCTCACCTGGCCCTGTCTGCAGCACCTTGTGTCCCCCGAGTTACCGCAGCAGCGACAGGCCTGAGGTCGGGACTTCGCGAATCGCTGGTTCGGCCGGTACTGCAGCTGCAGCGGGACAGCTTCGAATGAACTCATCAGTGAACGAATTGATGTACCCAGTATCCGCAACGAGCCGGAAGTCTTCGCGCGGTTCAAACAGCGTGCGAGAGCGATGCTTCGAAGGGTAAGCAGCGAAGAATTACGATCTAAAGAGAGAGAGAGACAGCTGGAATCAACAGCAGCAGAACCTCATAATGCGTCTCATATTGTCGTGGACGCGGAACCCATCAAGACCAATGATCAGCCATAATACAGTTACATCAGAGCGGTAAAGCAAGCGAGACAAGACGAGAGCCAAAACATGAACAGCGATACAAGACGAGAGCCAACACAGAACACAAGACGAGACCCGAGCGCAGCACTGAGCCGTACAAGTACACGACATAATCCAACTTCTCAAGACAGCGAAGCCGTACGCCTCTTCAGTACAACTCCGTCCCAAACACCTCCCTGATCTTCTGCGTAAAGTCATACGCCCTCCTCACCGACGCAGCCGTCACGACCGCAGGCCTCATCCCCGGCGCATGGTGCAGCGGCACCCCCGGCTGCGCGACCGGCCCATGGCTCCCCGTACAATAATTGCACGCGCACGCACACGCATTCGTGAACCCCACGCTCTCCCGCACCACGAACAGCTTCGCAGCCGTGTCCCACCCGAGCTGCTGCAAGTCGCCCGCGGAGAGCGCGTCGGCCTGCGCGAGCGACAGCAGCGCGGGCTCGATCCAGTTCGGGACGTGGAACTCGCGCGCGAGCGCGATGCGCTGCACGGGCGCGCGCACGAGCCGCGTGAGCTCCTCGATGGCCTTCTCGCGGATCGAGTCGAAGGACCACATCGTGGAGAGCTTGAGGACGTGCGTCCAGTTCTCAGTTGTGAGCACACGGCCCGCGCCGTAGGCCCTGGGGCGTATCGTCAGTGGGGAACAGGCCGATTGTGGTCGAGAGCGGACTCAGACATGGGAGACGGAGACGTTCCTGACGGTGTTACGGAGAGAGGTGTGGAGGGGATCACAGCGAGCAAAGAGCCCACATGTGTGGCAGCAATGTTCAGGCTCCGTCGTGCTCGCTGACCATTCTTATCCGTAAGATCTGGCTATCATACTCGCTAAGTAGCAGTGCGTCCGCACTCCGCAATCGATGGACTGGAGAGCGCGGGTCCACCCGATGAAGTGTCAATTCTTGTTCGAAGACTTAATTACGTTCTCCGAGAGGCCTCTCCATAGACGGACGTATGCAGCAGACTGAGCTCACATGCGCGTCGGGATCACCAGATGTCTCGCGTGAGTCGAGGATAAGAGTAGCAACATCTTCCTACCGCATTCCCTTCGTACCCCCTCAATCTGCGAGCCTCAGTGCGCACAGTTAACGTATCAGGCTACGGGTCGCGGGCATTCGATCGGGCGGAGGCACAACTTCGAGACCAGTGGGAGTACTGGATGTTTATCAACGGCGGGCGACTTGCAGGTCGCTCGCCGTTAAGAAACATCGATATAGAGGTGATACAGACACATCGACATACTGGGGCTAGAGCGAACCACAAAGAGGTGCAGAAAGACTCACGGGCGCAGCATGACCCAAAGTAAAGGCCGAAACTCCTCTTCAGTGACCCCTTCGAGGTATATCGGGTTATCGTCGGTTAGCCCTTCCTCGCCGTTGGGCGACGGGAGGCTAAACGTGTCCTTAAAGGCCGACTCCTGCTCGAACGGCCGGCGGGGGACTTTAAACAGGACGCCCTCGACCTGGTGTGCCCGATCGGCATCATGGAAGACACGGAGCGGTATGTGTAACCGAGAACGCACCTGGAAGATCACATCCCGGGAGTAAAACTCGTCATCTCGCCTGGCCTGCGGGGGAGGTGTGCTGATGACCGTCGTCTCCGACCCGGAGCTTGAAACGGACGCTGAGCTCCCTTTTCTGTGTCTCTGCATGATGTGACTGAGTGCGAGGAGGCGCGTGGCTGAGCAATGGCTAAGAGGCGAGATGGCGATGGATGGAGAGAGATAAGAGGATGCCCTTGGCTTTAAGGACACGGTTTCCTCGAGTTCGCGGGCGCTGGCAGCTCGAAGAAGCTGGTGCTGCGGTAGTACCGTGACTAGATGCAGGGAAGCCTCAGGCTCGAGGAGCGCAAGCCGAGAGAAAAGACAGAGACCTGTCTATAGATCTAAGCCCAGACATGATGTATATGTAGCTCGTCAGAACACCACGCCCGCAAGTTTGGAGTTGCTGAGTTTGGAGGAGGAAGAGAGACAGTACTGTACTAGGGAGAGGCGCTGGACAAGCGCGCCGTGGCGGACACCCACTGGACCAATCAGGAGCCAAATAACGGAGCGCGGCTCCGCATTTCCGACTTGGACTCGCCGCTCGCTCAACTTCGCCTTCAACTCCAACCGTACCATTCGTCGATATGAATGTCATCCGCATGGCAGAACATGTGAATGCATCTAGGACGTGTCAACAAGCTCCGGCCACGCTTGCCAGGGCGACGATAGTAGTGAGCACTTCTCCGGTTTGCATTGAAACTTTCTAACCTCGATGACCTGGCAGTACTAATCACTTAGTCCTAGATTCTCATGAGCTACCGAAATGACGCGAATTGCAAAGCACTGCGATTATGCCTCGTCCGCCGGGTCTTGCACGAGAAGCTGATGCACAGCGGTAAGTAGACACAGTCAAGTTGGACGCCAGATTTGAAGGACCGCATGCCTCGGTGAATGTCCGCCCCGGACCCTTACTAGAGTGTAGTCACTACAGTGACTATACCTACACCGCTCCCTTAGAGTTCAGGACCTCTTCCGACTACGTCACAGACAGCCTCTCCCGGTTTCTCACCGGAACCCTCGCCCTCTCGATCCCCCGCTTCAACGTCGTTGGCTTCCAAAGGTTCACCTCCACGCGTCACTTCTTCCGCGTCCTCCGCATCTGAGTCCTCTACATTTGAGTCCTCCGCATCTTCAGAGTCCTCCGCATCTTCAGAGGCCTTCGCATCCTCAGAGTCCTCAGACGCCTCCGGGACCCTGTTTCCTGCCTCCCCGACGTCGACAATCAGGCACACATGCGCGTAGATGTGTTCGATGGACGCCTCGTTCCCATAGTGGATGCGCTCCGAGCGCACCCAGTCCGAACTCCCCCAACTCGTCACCCAATAAACTTCCATGGTCTTGTGCCCTCTACACCCACAATCCGAGTCTTCGTCGCCGCTGTCGCTTCCTCTGTCGGAGCCTTCCGCGGATTTTTCAAGATCCAACGGCTTGACCACGACACCACCATATTCGTGAATGATGACACGCTCCGCTCGATCGCTGTCCTCCGAGTCATCCCTGAGCTCGACCATGCGGGCCAGGAGGACAGTGTATTCATCCCCATCGTGTATGAGGCGCAGGAGCGGTTCCAAACCCAAGTCCTCGCACGCCTCGAAAAGACTGTGGTCGCTCCCTTTGAGCCACCGCTCGAGGCTCTTCAGAGGGTTCTCCATCCCGGAATGCCACAGCGTAGGGAAGGGATATGCATGACGGAGCCCGAATCCCAGGGTTCCGCCCTTGGGCAGGAACTCGGGATCGTCCAGCAGACCGCTCAGGATACGCCGTATGTTGTTCACGTTCGCATGTGCAGGATAGACGGCGCTGACGCCCTCCCGGTGCAGCCTCGTGGACGTGTCCCACGTGTAGAAGAGGTTGTACGTGAGAGTGACGCGGTGGCCCGAAGTCACGGGCAGGACCTCGTGCTCGACGTCGCTGAAGAACGCGATGTACGCCAGGGTGTTGCTCGCGCTCTCGGAAAGGAGCGTGGCAGCGTCGAACGTCCACTCTTTCTTCTTGTGACGCAGGACCAGCTCGCCCCCCTTGTGTGGAGTGGGCATCACGACCACGAGGGAGCCGAACATATCCTCGTCATGCGGGGTGTCCCGGTGAGGCTTGAAAAACGCCCCCTCATCTGTCCGGGTGTCAGGTGCGCCTCAGATGGACAATGCGAGCCTGCGAATGCTCACCGTATACGTTCAGCTTGTAGAGCTCAGCACGGATGTTCCGGAGTGGTTGGTCCGGCAGGAGTCCGGTCTGCACAGTGTCTACGAGACCGCAGTCATCCACGTCCAGCCCGGTCTTGAAGTTCTCAGGATCCATCTTCCACGCCTTGCGATACGTCTCGTCAAGCACGGTCTCCGTGCCTTTTCCGAACTTTGCAGGCTCGCACGCGTCCGCAAGCTCACGGAGAGCCTGGAAGTTACTCTCGGACTCCGTGAAGTCCAAGAATCTACGTACGCAACGACGGTAAGCCGTATCCATTTCCCTACCGCACGACTCGACTTACTTAGCATTTTGCTTCCCATAGTAAAGTTGGAATGCTTGCCCCGGAAGTTCGAAGGTTCCGCTACAGAACGGTGTATCCTCCGCGAGGATATCTCGGAGCTCACCCAAGAGAGGGAACTTCGTCACAGAGCGTGAGCGTCTCACTGGCATATGGTCGCAACGGTAGTACGGACGGGAGGGTGACAGCGATGTCGAGGGGAAGAGGTCAGCTCGCAGCTGCCGCTTTTCACTTCCAGGAGGTACGTACACGTGTCCCGAGATCGTCGGTTGATGAACTCACCACGGTGCCCTTTGTGTAGGATCTGACTCGCGCTGGGAATAGCACGTTTCTGGCCAGAAGCATGAACTTGTGAACGTGCGGCACGTATGTGCAATTTGCGCCCGTCGAGTACTACTACCCGAGTACGTCTCAGATGATATTGAGTGATTTCGCCGCACGCTGATGCGAGAACTTCTCCTTGGATCGAGTCAGACTGTCGACCCGCTCGACCCTGAAGAAGAACATCTCACCCAGCGTCGTAGCCGGAGGCACAAGACGGAATCCGCAGGCCCACGAAGGTACGGATACAGATTCCAACCGAATCATCCCCCTACCCGAAGTGCTCAGGCCTAGATTCCTCTCCTTGACTCTCACGCCCGACTTCGGCGGCCTCTTCCTGACGCATCTCGCCACGATCGTCCACTGCACGTTCTTCCCCTTCGCCACCCGATTCATCTCCCGCTGCCTCCCTTCTCCCCCGTTGCCCTGCGCCGCAGTCTTTCTGTTCCCTGTCGGTTCGACACCACCAGAAGGCATATTTACGCATGCACCTGCCCCATGGATGCCTCGTTGCCCAAACTCACATGCTGGGTGAAGCACGCCCTCTTACTCTGTACAGCCGATCACCCAGTGCACCTCGACGGCAGGGTATGCCATCCCTCGTAGCGTGCGTCGCAGCACTCTGAGGCAGACACGCTCGCCCCATCCTGGAAGATGCGCTCTCGAACACGTCCTCTATCTCCACCAGATCGCCCATGTGGTCAAGCAGAATTGACGTGCACCAGTCACTGCCTCAGTGCGCACCTTCTGTGATATTCCGACCTCGCAGGCGAGAGCTCCGTGTCAATGTGAGCTCTCCCTCCTGACGTGACGTAAATCTGTATGATGTACGTTTCATCAGTGCTGACTTGTGCTGGGAACAAGATCCAGATTCTACACCCAACAGTGCGCCTGCAGAGAGGCAGGCATACATGCTGACCGCCGGGCGCGCATACGGCGCGGAGCCCGGCCTGCCAGTGCGTAGGACTGGCATCATCGTGCGATCCAGTCACTCCCCGGATCTGGTCGCTGCTAGGCCCTAGGGGCGTCCCCGCTCTTCCTACGGCGCAGCTGACTCGGAGGCTGCGAGACATACTCGTGACCGAGATTTCGAGGTGACTTGGCACACCCGTCTAAAAGCCAGCTTGGAGGAAGTTGCAGGTGTCGATCACGTCCCATCCTTTACATCCAAGCCAAAGTCAGTCGGCAACGTCTCCCATATGTATCTGAGTTCCGCCAAGTCTCGTCGTACTAACTCTCTCTGGCAATGTGGTGGATAGGAAGTAACCGTGCGCTGTCAGGCCGCACGGTGGCCACGCCGTGGCAACTCAGAATCGAACTTGATTGACTCAGTTGAACCAATCGAGTTGAACTATGTATGTAGTCGACTGAAGCGCTCAATCGTTTCTGGCAGGCAGGTGGCAGTGACTGGCAGAGCTCAACCGTCGCCACCATGATGCACAGCTAGCTTCATTCTCTCGCAAAGTCGCAAGCTACGTCGTTTCGTAGCGTTCTGTTGAGGCCAGGCGACATCGGTATCCACGCGATGTAGCGGCCGAACCTAGGTTCTTGTGCGTCACGCCACCGGTGACCCACATCTTCCCGACGTCGAACTCCCACCAAGTGTTAAGTATGCTGAACGCCACCACACCTCCGAGTGTGAACACGACCGTATTCCCCGCTTATGTAGCATCCGGTCGTGGGTCGTTGGACACCGGGGAAACTCGGTGAACCTCGGCATCGCTTGGCGTCACGTCGCTGACACGAACAGGAATCGCGAACTATACTGCTGCGCCGTATGCAGACGGTTAAAAGCCCTTCTCCCAGGTCTCGGAGATTTCAGCGAACACCACCATGGCATCAAGCATCTCTCTTTTTCTTGCACTGGGGCTTGTTGGGGCTCTCGCGTTGGTCATCCGACGCGTCTCCCGAAACCAGAGATCACCACTGCGCAACGTACCTGGCCCGACGTCGGGATCTTTCTTGAAGGGTACGTGCAATTGTGTCGATGATCTCGCGTTGTCTCCCGTGGGCAGATAATCTACGGGCCCATTGGATCCGAGGGGACGGACGGCACTTACACATTTCTCTAGGCAATGTACATCACCTCATGAACCCTCGCAACGAGGAGTGGAGGAAGGAGTTAGTTGAGACATACGGCCCTGTCTCAAGGTTGAGCGGCCCTTTCGGAGTAAGTACCCGTACGCATTGCTTGCATCATCCGCTCATGCTCTCGTCGCAGAGTACTTGGCTGCATATTTACGATCCCAAAGCGCTCTACCACATCGCGATCAAGGATCAAGATATCTGGACTAAGAATACTATCGGAGCAAGGTAAGCTCTCTAGTGTGGCGGTCGAAGCGTCCCGGTGACTATCCTCGTCACAGCGCACTGCTCATTGGCCCTGGCTTGCTGACGACCGAAGGGCCGCAGCATCGCAAGCAGCGCAAGATGCTGACGCCTGTGTTCTCCGCCGCATATCTGCGCAACGTCACCACTCCCTTCTATGAGACCTCGTACAAGGTCAGTTTCGACTCAATATTGAGAAGTGGCTCCCGCTGACATGAAGGTACGCCGCAGCTTCGCGACGCACTGCTCAAGGTACTCGGTTCTGAAGTCAAAGAAGTCGACGTCCTGAAGTGGACAGGTCGCACGGCACTCGAGTTGCTGGGTCAAGGTGCCCTTGGGTACTCGTTCGATCCCCTCGTCGAAGACGTGACAGATCCCTTCGCCGAGGCCGTCAAATCCTTTTTGTGAGTTGCGTCATACCTCGTGCTCTCTACTTTCTCAACATGCGGCACACACAGTGGGGCGACGAATGCGCTAGGGGTTGCACGAGCGATTCTGGGACCTTTTGTGCTCATCGGTCCAGCTTGGCTCCGGCGTACAATCGTGGAAGTCATCCCGAACGCGAAAGTGCAGAGGATGAAGAAGATCGTCGATACCATGTATCAGCGTTCTACTGACATCGTGAACGAGAAGAAAGAGGCCATGAAGAAAGGCGATGACGCCATGCTCCGGCAGGTCAGCGAAGGAAAGGATATCATGAGCATCCTACGTGAGTCTGTGCCTTCACATACTTTCTGAGCTTGCGTACTGAAGTGCTTCATCAGTCAAAGCAAACATGGCCGCATCGGAGAAAGAGAAACTGTCGAACGAGGAGCTAATTGCCCAGGTCTCGTGAGTCACGCTCGCTATCCGTGTTTCCTCCGATACCGTGATGCTGACTCCATCGCCGCGCAGGACGTTCATTCTTGCAGGGATGGACACGACCTCCAACGCAACCTCGCGTCTGCTGCATCTCCTCGCCATGAACTCGGACGTGCAACAGAAGCTCCGTGACGAGATCCTTGAAGCGCAAGCCGGCGAGGAAGTTTCCTACGACCAAGTGATGGATCTTCCCTACCTCGATGCAGTCACCCGCGAGACTCTCCGACTGTAAGTCATCATCCTTCGAGCACACATGCCAGGAATTTGCTCACGCGTTGGCAGTTACGGTCCCGTCGGAAAGCTCTCTCGTGTGTGAGTCCGATTCCTGCCAGATCATCGGGTATACTCCGTTGCTGACTTGTCTCTAGCGCAACACAAGACACCGTTCTGCCGCTGCACGAGCCCATAAGGAGCGTCGACGGCGCGCTGATCACCGAACTACACGTCCCTAAAGGGACAGTCGCCATGCTCAACCTCTGGGCCTGTAACACCAACAAGGCTCTCTGGGGCGAGGATGCGTACGAGTGGAAGCCTGAGCGGTGGCTCGAGCCTCTTCCCCGCGCGTTGGACGAGGCACGCATTCCCGGGGTATATTCGAACCTGTGAGTATGGTACTCAAGTCTCTTGATGAGCCATGCTGAACCGAACTGCTAGGATGTCGTTCTTCGGCGGCGGCCGTGGGTGCATGTGCGTAGTTTCCACCTGACGCGCCGGAGGTACTCGTCTTAACTGACCGAATTCGCAGAGGCTTCAAGTACGCCCAACTCGAGCTGAGTACGTGTCTCTTGCCTCCCGGTCGAACTTGGATGGTATGCTGATAGTACGTCATTTGTCCAGAGGTCGTGCTCTCGGTGCTGCTTGCGAACTTCAAGTTCGAGCCAACCGATAAGGACATCGTGTGGAATCATGCGGGCGTCGCGTTCCCGAGCGTTGGGAAGAGCAGGAAGCCGGAGATGCCGCTGAAGGTCTCAGCAGTCCGTCAGATCTAGTTTACGGCTTCCGTTTTGCGACGTCGCTCCCGGATTACCTAGGCGTGCTTGCTGCCTAGGGCCTGGAGAGACAAGTCGGGCCCTGTCTCGACTGTTGAAACCGAGCTGTGTCCTGGTACTCATGAGCATACAGATTTCCCTCCTATCGACCCGGGCTGTTACCGTCTTCCTCCTATCTGACCTCCAAAGTGTACACGAAAAGGAAAGGACATGCCTTTTTAAACTATGTTGCAACCATCGCAAGGACATCGAAAGGCGGCCCGAGGTGATAAATTGTGACACCCGCGTTAGGTCACGCGTCGCATCACGGAAACAGTGACAATAGCCCTTTGTTCTCTACTACGACCACTCCACGTCCTCCTCAAGCAGCTGCTCCATTCATGCCAGAAACGCCATCCAGTAAACGCAGAAGGGCGGGCTCTGAGGACCAGGACGAGGCACTCGAAGAGGACAGCATCACCCTCGATGAAGAGGTCACCATCCCCGACGGCAACGTCTTCCTCGTTGCGCAGAGCGTCGCGTTCCGAGTCCACAAGAGCAGCTTGTCACGCGCCTCGGACGTGTTTCGCGATCTATTTGAGCTCCCTCATAACAGCAACAAGGATAGTCTTCGCGACCTCCCTTATGTCCGAGTCTGGGACGATCCAGATGACCTTCGACATCTCCTACTCGTGGTATGCTGCGGGAAGAAGTACGTTCGAACCTGTCCTGGTGTTAAGGAGCTGATACTGATGCTTGAGGTGCAGTTACTACTACGAAAGCGACGAGATTAAGCCTGTCCCTTTCCACGTCCTCGCCTCGCTAATTCGCATGGGACACAAGTACGCCATCCCCTCCGTACTCAACGATGCGCTATCCCGCCTCAAGAAGTACTACACCTCGGATCTCTCCGCGTGGCTCGATGTAGAGGGTCGGAGGCGCTTCGTTTCGAATGTGGACCGTCTCGACGCGATCAAGGTCATTCAGCTAGCGCGGCTGACGAGCACCCCGATTCTCCTCCGTACTGCCTACTTCATCGCCTGTCAGCTCACCGAGACCATCTATCCGGCCGAGAACAAGCTGGCTCTCAGTGATCTCTCGGCTCACGAGGTGGCATTACTGGTCGCAGCCAAGGTCGGACTTGTCAAGGTCGCGTACCTCCGTATGATGTCAATCTCGACGAACCTTCCCAGCGTGCGCTGTCAAAACCCACAGGCATGCACACGATTTGCGCTCTCCGCTTTGAAAAGTCACAGGATGACAAAGAATATTTGCGAGGAGGACACCTTTGAGCTCATCCACGACTGGTTCTGGAACGTCCCTGCGGGACAGGAGTCCATTTGCGCGGAATGTCGGGAGTTTTCAAAGCAATATGACGCACAACTTCGTTCTGCCATGTGGGGCGTCCTACCCGCGCACTTCGGCGTACAGGTTGATGGATGGCCGACGGAGACGAAACCCATCTCCGAGTGAGCTTGATTTGGTGAGTGGTCCGGATCGGTGTTCGTTTCGGTCGTTCTCGCTTTATTGACCACAAGTGCGCACTAGAATGTACCGTAGTGATTATTCTTGGTGTTCACGAGTTACGGCAGCAGTGTGTATACTTATATATGCTGCTCGGACATGCGCAATCACCCATGCACTTGGCTACCCGTGTGATGCAGGCCGCCCGACGACTCGTCGTGCGTTTCAGTAGCCTTCGGGCAATGCAGTGCAAAGTCGGTATATTCAAAGCGAGATAGCTAGATCATTAGGTGTGGAATATATGAGGACGTGATACGCATTGCGAACACACGATGCTGTAGCGGGACTCGAGCACACTCATGCCCGCGTTCCCTAGTCGGAGTCGCTGTCCATATCCCAGTCCGAGTCCGCGTCAGACTCGGTCTCGTCACCCGAGTCCTCTGGCTCCTCCCTAACCTCCGGTTCGACGACTTCAGTCGTATACCACCGTCCATCGTCGCCCTTCTCCCACTCGAACTCGGTCGTGAACGCAACCCGGCGCAGGGCGGACGTGTGCTTCTCGAACTCGGCCAGCAGCGCGCGCTGCATGGTGACGTCCCGGGCGAACCAGAAGTGGTCCCGGTGGTCGTGCTGCTTCTTGACGACGTCGCCCAGGAGGAATGTGTGCAGACGGGGAAGACGCGCGAAAACGCATTCGCCCAACGCAAACAGGGCATCCTGGTGAAGGCGAAGGTGGTCAGCACTGAGGGGCACACACGAGATCGCCAAGACGCGAGTCCGACGTACCCGCTTTGGCTCGTGCCATACGACCATGGTCAGACGCTCCAAGGAGCGGAGCTCCGACACCGCGGCTTTCAGCTCAGGGGCAAGCAAGCGGTTGACGTAGAAACGGATGTCGCGGATGGGGACAGCCGAGAACTGGAAGTGTTCGAAAGCGAAGAGGATGTGCTTCCAGCGAGGGATGGCTTCCGTCGTTTCCCCGCCGTTCCTTTCGTACCTCGTGTAGTCGAGCGCGATCGTGTGTATGGGGCGAGGCGGACCGATGTCGGGAGGAGAGAGGAACAGGGGCACCTGGCTGTGCGTGCACGCGAGCTCTTCCAGTGCCGGGAACGCAGCTGGCGGCAACGGAAGGGGCTCCTCGAGGGTCTGGGTGGCAGTTCTGACAGCAAGAGAACGAAGGCTGGTCAGCGTAGCCCACCCCGGGTCGTAGAGGTCACGGTCCATAATCTCGAGGTGCTCCAAGACTGGGAGCGTGAATTGAGGGAAGATGAGCAGCGTGTCGGTGGTCGAAGATGTTGCCAACGTCATGCGACGCAGATGATCCGCCGACGAGCGAATAAGCATCTTCAGATGCAACAAGTCTTCAATGGAGGGCTGCGATAGGGCGAATACTGTGATCGTGTGCAACCTGGGGGACTGATGTGCATACGGGACAAGGGCCGATGGGGCGCCCTCAGCCTGCGCGGGTCGTGAAGGGGCAAAGAGACAAAGCTGCATCGACTCCAGCTTGGGATGAGGACTGCCGATTAGCGCAGCCAACACCTGGCTGGCTGCCCTCAAACCCCTGGGGCCGCAGTCAAGCACCCGCAGGTTGACCATCCGAGGTACGATCACGGACAACAGCCGACCAAGCAGCTCGAAGTCGTCCATCATGACCGGGTTATACTGAAAGCACGTCACGCGAAGTCGGAATGAATGAACGCCCGCCGCGAGGTCTCGCTCGGGGAAGGTGAGAGTCGCCGGAGGGGAAGCCAACGTAGTCAAGCAGGACAGGGCGGATCTGTAAGTGAAGAGGTCCAACTCTGTGTAAAGGTATGGTGTGGCGATGAGGTTCATGCGTTTGCTCGTCGACGCGAGCGCTGCAAGATCCTTGCGCCGTGCGAGACTGGTGATGAGTGTCAGAAGCTCCACCGGCAGCATGTACCGCAAGCTTGCGGACATCTTGAGATGTCGAGAATGGACGCTGTCTAGACTCGGACATGTCGTAGTCAGATGAGCCCACAACGTACAAGGCCAAAGAACTCACTACAATGGACACACCACAAGGACTGCGCGCGCCGCCGACTGAGTACAGAGCAGACACCCTTGCTTCGTCCGAGTTGTCGATTCCCGGTGTGCGTCGACCTACAATCAGAATGTCACGGATCCTGATTGTGAGTCATCTGGATATCTTCCGAAGCAATACTGGAGACACTCACGCTCGCAGTCCAGGAGGAAGATGCCAGCAAGGTCGCCGTCGGGATCAAGCCGGTGCCACCGCTTGTGCTCGAGGGACATGATGGCGGCTAGTACATGAACACGCGGCCATGAGGCCTCCGTTCGAGCCCCGATCTGTGTACTTATCAGCATGCGCATGTTAGCAATGCAGCAGTACATATCATTATCACTTCATGGGTCACTGTTACCCCCTTTAGAGGAGTCCTGGAATGTACTTGAACATGGTTTCCAGCTGAAGCCTCCGCTCCGAAACTCTATTGCGCCATGCCATATATCCCGAGGGCCGATCTCAGGAAGGAGTGAGCCTAGGTGTTGTGATTGCTCGGCGACCCCGAGTACTTATCTGCCAGTCCAAAGAGCAGAGCTGGATTCATACGGTAGTCAATGATGTTACAAGTATTGACGTGGCAGAATTGACGGCTGCGCACAAGCGCCTCGGAACGCTTTGACGAACCCCCGAAAAGGCGATTTTGATGGGGCTCTTGCCTAACACATCCAAACAACCTCCCGCTGACGCCACATAGCATCGCCCTTTACTCAGAGGACGCTCGTGCTACTACGATAAGGACACCATGCTGTGACCGGCACCGCCTTGCAATCGGGACACGCTCAGACACTCGCACTGGCAGCTTGGACGTGATGGCACGCACTCTTGGACATGGCACGCACGCTTGGACATGGCACGCACGCTTGGACATGGCACGCACGCTTGGACATGTCACGCTCTCCTCACCGCCGCCCACGCTTGACTGCTGGAATTGTGCGCATACATAACGGGAATGAATTGCAATGTCTGGAGAACCTCAAACCTCCGCCGATGGCCGCCCACCTCTTCCGCAAATGCAGCTCGCCATCCCGCCGCCCGCCATCTGCAACGGCGTCGCGTCTGCAATCGCTCAAGCCGTGCTCAAGATGGATGTCACAGAAAACGGGAGACGCACCCGAGCCACAAAGACCACCAGGGCCACTGCCAAACGACGACGCCGCCTCTGAGTCGAGCGACGGCAGCGATATCACTATCCCTCCAACCCCCCGACTCTTCGTCATCCCGCAGAGTCTCTACCGCCCCATAACGTCGCTGTCCTGGACGGGCTCCCATTATTGCAGCATCGGACGCATTGCGTTCGACTTGAAGAAGCAGGCGGAAGGGAAGCACGGCGTCCCGATGAGCCTCCTCCTGAACGACCACGAGCGCACCGTCGCGAAGGCGCTGCACGGCGCCTCGGACGCGGTCATGTCGGACTTGGCTAAGAACGGTATTCAAAAGGTGACGCTGAGGATCGCGGTGAGTCGCATCGCGCCGTCCACGTCTTGGTGTCCGAGCTTGGTAACTGATGTCCCGACAGTGGCCCGCCTATCCGGACTACTGCTTCGAACGGGACATTGAGATCGTGCGCACAAGTCCCTCTTCCCAAGTGGCGGGACTGATCTCGCGTGCTGCGCTCGCGCGGAAGGTCGCGGATGCGTTCTTGAGCTTCGTCCAGGTGAGCAATTCAGTACCGTGAAGGCGAACAATTCGGTGACGGCAATTGCGGTATAGCGATCGCAGACGCTCCCGTTGTCGGACGACCAATGGGAAGCAGAGTTCCGCTTCGGACGGGGGGCGCTGAGTTTCGGGCACCTCTGGCTCGTGTCCATATGGCAAGTGGGCGCGAACGTATTCGAGGCCGAAGTCCGGCATTCCCGGGTCGCGCAGAGCTGAAGAAGGCAATGATGGAGGACAGAGAGATGCTAAGAACGGAGGAGAAGACCAGAGGTGGTGTTATGTATCGAAGGTCGGAAATGCGGACTTGATTGTTGTGCTTGTAGTTCTTGTACCCGATATGGATGGACAGCGATGTAGCCTCACGAAGATCGCAACACGACATGCATGGGCATGACCCAGAAGGGAACAAAGGCACGCCCAAGCGGGAGCCGTGGAAAGCCAGATAGACTGGTCCACAACCGATGTGAGACTCTGCGTCCACGCAGGCAACGGTCGATCGCTGGAAC
The DNA here is from genome assembly GCA_022592435.1 of Cerioporus squamosus. Taxonomy (NCBI): domain Eukaryota; kingdom Fungi; phylum Basidiomycota; class Agaricomycetes; order Polyporales; family Polyporaceae; genus Cerioporus; species Cerioporus squamosus. Next base: position 14,910 of record JABYQS010000564.1, read on the forward strand.
AAGGTGCCGAAGGCACAACTGTGAGTGTCGAACTCATACGGCGGTGATGGACGAAGTGCGACATACCAAACGCAAACGCAAGTTAGAGCGACCGAGGTCGGACTCGTCACCACAGCTCGTCCTCCTCCTCTCCATCTGAGACAATCTCCCGCTCGGGCGTGACTCGGACGTATCCCCACGGATGCCACTGACCATCCTCTCTCTTCTCCCACTCGAACTCCGTCGTGAACGCGACGCGTCTTAACGATGAGGAGTGCTGATCGTACGCGGCGAGCGCGCGACGTTGATAGTCCTCGTCGTGAGTAAACTTGAAGGGGTTTCCGTCAGGCAACGTCTTCAGAAGCGCATCGGAGAGCAGGAAGGTGTGCAAATGGGGCATCTGGCCCAACATTTCCGCGAGTGAGAGGATGCCGCCTCCTTCGGACCACTGTCGATCACGTCACAAACGGGTACTTGTCAGTTTCGACACGACGTGGAGAGATCAATCGTACGCACCGCTTTGAGTTCCTCGGTGTGCTCCACCATTATCAGCAAGTACTTTCAAGTCCTTCATGTAAGGAACGAGGTCGGACATGCCCGCAGCACCCAGGTCTCCCATGGCGAACTCAAGGCGGAGGAGGGGGGAACTCGAGAACCGGACTGTGCGCAAAGCCCGCCAGATGGTCAACAAGTCGTGCGTCGCGTCGCGATCCTCTCTAGCGTAGTGTCCTCCCGAGCGGCTCCTTTCGTACACGACGTGGTTTCAAGGTGACCGCGCTGATGGGCCTCCTGTGCGCTGCGTCTTCCGGCAGAAAGGTGCTCAGATGCATCGGGAAGCATGTGATGTCTTGCAGATGCGGGAGCGCACCCGAAGGTAGCTCGAGCTCGTCCCACCAGTAATCCTCCGGCATCACCAACCGACGTACGCTCGAGGTGTCTCGGAATGCTGGCGCGGTGAGGAGGTCAGGGGAGATATCGAGTTCTTGCAATGCGGGAAACGAGGAGATCGAGTGCCACGCGGACTCTAGGGCGTCGGGATCACCACGGATGGCCAGTGATTGGAGCGTGTTGTCGCTGGCGGTGAGCAGGGAGCACATGAGAGACGCGTACGTCTTCGGAGGGTCGCTATCCCATTCCAATTTCAAGACCTTCAAGCTCGGGAATCCGGCAGCGACGGGCGCGACTTCGACAAACAGCATCCCGCTCACCTAAAGATAGGTACGCAAAACACAGCTTGATGTCGACTGTATCGATAACCGGCAACGCACCGCTCGCGAGAGTCGTGAACATCTGAGGGAAGCCTATCTGGCTAGTGATGCTCCGGAGACGCCGCATACGAGGAACGGCGTCCGCTAACCTGCGTCCCGCAACAAATCGACGGTAGTCGTTCAATGCGGACATACCAGCCCAACCGTCTGGGTCACGTAGCGAGAGGGTCTCCACAAAGCTGGCGAGGTCCCGATTCATAGCGGCCTTGGCGGGAGGAGAAACGAGAGTCCGAACGCATGCATAGATGGCGTGAGGCAGCTCGAGGTCGATGGTAGAATAGAGCACAGGAGTCATGACCTCGTTGAATATTCTGCTGGATAGCGCGATGGAGTAGAAGTCGTCGTGGTCCGCAGCCGTGCATATGAGGTGTAGCAACTCGACAGGAAGTGCGTTGATATCAATCACCGCCAGCGGAGGCATAGTATGCGGCTGTTGATATAGCAGTGTGTCAGGGTAGTAGTATCATTCCAGGGAGGTCGGAATCTGCGTACTTGCTGCAGGAAGCCGATGATGTGGTGGTCCAAGTCCAGGATGGTATTAGGCGCTATGGAATCTATAGAAGGTAAGTTCGATGATGGCAAATCTCCTGCGAAGCCGTCGATTGTCTCGGGCCTCGGCGTTCGTCTCCTCCCACATCCTCTGTAGGAATATGTTGTCAAGACGATATCGAATACATAGCAGTATGTATCACTGCCACACTGTGTTTCAATGAAAAAGGCACGCAGCTGAGAGGGGAGATCACGAAATCTCAAAGTCATGGTGAGCAACCGCGGCGCATTGTGCAACTCCAACTCGTGCGCTGAGTCTAGCATTGCTCGCCGGAGCAAGACACCAAGATAGAGACACCGGCGAAGAGACCCCAAGTCTGTACATACCACGATGTATCGGAAAGGGACCATGTACGACCTGCCCTACTCCGAAGGCTCCTACTCGTCTTCGTCTTCTCCGTCCGAGACAATCTCACGATCAGCAACAACGTGACCCACGGATGCCAGCATCCTGTCTCTTCTCCCATTCAAACTCGCTCGTGAACGCGACCCGCCTCAGAGACGAGGAGTGCTCGTCGTATCAGCAAGCGCTAGACGTTGAAAGTCCTCGTCGTGAGCGAACGTGAAGGGGCTTCCAGAGGAGATGCCCTTCTCCAGCCCATCAGAGAGCAGAAACGTGTGCAAGCGGGGGCATCGCCTCCAATAAGGGAGCCATCGGCCGAAATCTCAGCATAGAAAACCTGAATACATGGAGGATGGAGGTCAGCATGCATGACGACGGCGCTGCAAGATGAGCGCACTCACATCTGCGGAAATACTCAGCAACACTATCAAGAGGTACTCCAAGTTCGTCAACAGCGGCAGAAGGTCTGACAGAGCGCCGGCAGACAACTCTACTGCGGCAACACTCAAGCGGACAAGGCGCGACGCGGAAAAGCGGACAGCGCGTAAGGCAGGACTGATCTCATAACGCCATCGAGGCGTCACCCCGTATTCGTCCATGACGACTTCCCCTCCGGAGCGAGTTCTTTCGTATCTGGCGTGGTTCAGCGTTATCGTGTTGATAGGCCGTCGGTGGTTGGCGTCTTCGGGGAGGAAGGCCTCAAGCTGGTTCGGGCAGCAGGTTAATTCCTGCAAGTTCGGGAGCGCGGTAGGAGCGAACTCGACGTCGTTCCACCAGTTTGACACCAAGTAACGCGTGATACTCGACGTGTCTTGGAATGGTGGCTCGCGTAGCAGTTCGGCCGGAGCCTTGAGTTCTTCCAACGCAGGAAATGAGGGTATGGATTGCCACGCGGACCACAAGAGATCGAACTCGTCGGGAACCGCCAATACTCGGAGTGTGAGATGGTTGGCAATCAGAAGGGAGCACGTGAACGACACGAAGGCGACGGAAGGTGTTCCAATCCAATTCAGCTTCAAGCTCTTCAAGCCCCGGACTGCGATGGCACCAGGCGCGACCATGTTGTCAGCTGCCGGTGGATCATGCCGTGGTATTCGGCGGAAGAGTAAAACGACGTCAATCTCGTGGATGAACTGGAAGGGGCGGCTGGCGAGAGAGGTGA
>JABYQS010000565.1:0-18174 GCA_022592435.1 Cerioporus squamosus
CTTCGAAGCGGAAAACACCGGCAAAACGTACGTATTATTCCTCATCCTGCCGCATGTCCGATATCACGACATCGAGAGTCTCATGTTGTCCATGTCTGCAGATACGCCGAGATGCAAGCCGATGAGAAGAACAAGATTTCGCATCGCGGTCGTGCACTTGAGAAGCTAGAGCAATACCTGCGTACCCTGCCGCCGACGTCCTAAGACATCGCTGCCGAGTTTTGTGTACCATAGTAAGTAGATCACAAGTAATGAAACTCGCGAATTTCCAAAGACTTGGTGAGTATCCTTCCACTTCGATTGTCTCGGTTTGATCACCATCGAAGGAACAATCACTTATAGCGCAACCGCGAAAGATCGAACAATCACACTCTGGAGACGTCAACAAGTGTCCATTGAAGGGCTCTGAACGTAAACACGTTCCACTGCATTCCAAGCCAGTTCAACCGATGAGAGTCGATGACAAACTCATCCTCTGTTCCCCGCGCTTGATTACCATACTTAATCAGCAACCGTATGGGCAATCTAGACGCCAGCTGGAGGCCGTTGCCGTCAACCTGCTCCATCGCACATCAAAGGCGATTTCAATCGTGGCGCAATCCTCATGTCTTCTGACTCCTTCCAGCCATCCGCTTATCATAGCTGTCAGTCAGCAGACGCAGCTCGGCGATAGTGGGAAAGATTTCTTACAGAGAAGAGCCTCGCCTGTTCACCGCTGGCTCTATGAACGCAACGAATACGTCAGGACGCGAACAGCGGACGAGTAAGTGGACGTGTCCTCATTCAATATGCTCAGTCAGCTGCCTATCTGCCCTGATCAGGCGAGCGATGGCACAGAGGAGTACCGTGCGCACGCCTGATGCCCAATAATATATATACTGGTCGCAACATCGGCTGTGGTCCAGCGATCCAGTCTCATCTCCACCTCTCATCTCCACATACCACATCCACTCCCCGTTCATCTGCCTAACCAACTCAACATGTCCGCCAAGACGACCATCTTCCTCACTGGCGCCACTGGTACGATCGAACACCCCACGTATCTCGTTCTACACTGACAAGTCCCCATCAGGCTACCTCGGCGGTACCGTTCTCGCCCGCATCCTGAACCACCCGACAGGAAGAACTTTGAAATCACGTCCTCGTCCGCAACGAGGCCAAGGCGAAGATCCTGTCTGACAAGTTCGGCCTCAAACCGTCATCGGCACTCACCAGGACCTCGACAAGGTTGAGAGCCAGGCTGAAGCTGCGCACATCGTCTTCAAATCGTCAGTGCATCTTCATTCTTTGCGAGTCTTCTCACTGACAACGTCGATCGCAGTCGGACGCAGACGATGCCAATTCACCGGCGCACTCCTGAAGGGCTTGAAGAACAGGAACACCAGACCGGAGAGGTCCCGATCCTTATCCATACCGTACGTCGTCTTCATCTCTGTCGCCTCGCTTCCAAGACTCACTCACATGCTCGCTACAGACTGGGTCTGCCATCGTCATGGACGACGCTAGGGGCGCGTATGCTGCCGGCCCAGAGACCATCTTCGACGACGTCGACGTCGAGAAGGCCAAGGCCATCCCGCCTACCGCCTTCCACCACAACGTCGACCTCCTCATCCTCGACGCCGACACGCAGGGCTACGTGCGCGGGTACCTCGTGAACCCCTCCACCATCTACGGCGCCCCGACGCACGCGCTCGTCGCCGCCGGCATCACGAACACGCACTCGATCCAGATCCCCGTGCTCATCCAGGCCTCCCTGGCGCGCAAGCAGGCGGGCATGGTCGGAGAGGGCAAGGCGATCTGGCCGAACATCCACGTCGACGACAGTGAGTTACCCCACTACCGCTACCGCATGCATACTCAAAGTGCACCCCACTCACCATCGATGCTCTGCAGCCGCCGAGCTGTACATCACGCTCTTCGACGCCATTCGCAAGAACCCCGACGGTCCCGGGCACGGCTGGAACGGCTACTACAACGGGGAGAACGGCGAGTACACTTGGTACCAGCTCGGCAAGGCCGTCGGCCAGGCCCTTGTTGAGCTCGGCATCGCCTCCGACCCCGAGCCAACCACGTTCACCCAGGAGGAGCTCCTCAAGTACTTCCCCAGCCTGGACTTCGCGTACGTCTGGGGCTCGAATTGTCGCATCAAGGCGAGCCGTGCGCGTGCGCTCGGCTGGAAGCCGAAGTACACCACCGAGGACATGTTGAAGAGCATCAAGCCGGAGATCGAGACTTTCTTGCGGAAGTAGAGGTTCAAAATACCCCAGCGGTGTATATCATAGAGGTGAGTTGAGACACCATGCATCCGAGATCGAGGACTGACGGATGGCTAGACAGATCTTCCGACCGGGTACTAGTCGTGTTCTGGTTTCGCGTTTGCGTGTATATCAATATTGAACTCGTTGCCCCAAACATACCTTCAAGCAGTACCGTTGCGCGGAACGACCTCTGTCGATCTCCCACAAGCATGCAAGCATCATCATCTCGGTGTTCAACGTATCAACCGCGCGGCACAGTGTGCGTTCGTATTACACGCTGACATACCACCCCGGTACAAACTGCCGCGGGCCGCAGCTTCCTTGTATGAGACACTAGTCATAGCAGTACTGGTACGCCGCAGCCTGAGGGACACGTCGCCAGCCGGATCAGGTAAGCAGGACTGGACAGTATTTCCAACCGTGCCTTAGTCATCCCGACCGGGCCATTTCTTAATCGCGTTCAGATTCGAATATGGCCCTGGACGGGCGGGACCAACGCGCGCGCCGCTGCAGTACTTTGAGGAGGGTGGTCCAGTTGCCGCACTCGTCGCACCATCGAGCGTGTACGGGGCGCATCGGGGAGCCGCATCCACAGGGGCACAGCCACATCCGCGGCAGCCAGCGTCTGCCCGGGCATCATGGGCAGGGCGATCTCGATCCCCCCGCGTCGGGATCAGCGATGCCGAGGAATGCGCACGACATACGCGCTTGGTCATGACTCTAATCCCTTCCGCAGACCTTAGCCAGCCTTAGGCTGCACACTAAGCTGGTGCGACCCACCGCACAGTGCGCGGGACACGGACTCCGCCTTCCTCATAAGCATACCCAGCACTCGCCATGTCGGTCTCGATCCTACTGCCACATCCGACCCGAGAGGGCATATAGCTCGACGCCCTCCGTCCCCGTAGACCCACCTCACACCTCGAAGACTTCGACAGCTCTTCCTCTCGTGCACTCTGCGCCGCATCATTCGTCACACTAACCACACCGCCCCTCGCCCGCCATGGTGCAGATGAGCGCGATTCTGCCCGACTTCGCAGGCTTCGTTATCTCCCGTGGCGACTTCCACCTCCGTCTGATCGAGAAACTGGGCAATGGCGCGTACGGCGTCGTCTACATCGCCCAGGACATCTCGCCACAGCCCAAGGGTGCGCGGTACTACGCCGTCAAGTGTCTCCTGCGCCATCCCGAGGGCTCCGACTACGCTCGCCTCCAGCAGCGTGAGCTCGCGAACCACGCCCTCGTCTCGGATGTCCGGGCGTCGTCAAACTCCACGCGGTGATGGAGGAGGAGTTCTACACCTTCATCGTGCTCGACCTCTGTACCGGCGGAGACCTCTTTACCGCGATCATGGGGACCGACACGTACGTACACAACACTCCCGCCGTCAAGCGCACCTTCCTGCAGATAATGGACGCTGTCGAGGCGTGCCATGCGAAGGGCGTGTACCACCGCGACTTGAAGCCCGAGAACATCCTCTGCTCGCAGGACTTCAAGCGCGTATATCTCGCTGACTTCGGGCTATCGACCCGGAGCAAGCGTAGCTCCAATTTCGGTTGCGGATCGTCCTTCTACATGAGTCCTGGTAAGCACATGTTTCCGTCCCCGGTACCGCAACGTGTACTGATCAGTATGCCATATCCGCAGAGTGTCTTGGGGTCTTCCATGAGAAGAAGCCATATGCCACGGGCCCGTCCGACGTGTGGGCCCTCGGCACCATCCTGTGCAACCTCATCACCGGTCGGAATCCCTGGCACGTCGCCTCCCCGAACGAAGACACCGGCTTCCGGATCTACCTCCGCAGGGGTCCCGCATGGCTCGTCCGGCACCTCCCCATCTCCCTCGAGGCCGCCGCCATCCTCAGCCGCATCTTCGAGCTCGAGCCGAAGAACCGCATAACCATCCCCGAGCTCCGAGAGGCCATCCTTGCGCTCAAGACGTTCTACCCCGACTCCGACACCGCGTCCTCGTCGGCGTCCGTCAAGAGCGCGACGGCAGCGGCGTTCAAGACACAGAGTACACGCAACGTCGCGACTCAGGCGGCCCCTGCCCGCCCACCGCGCATCGCGTCTCTGCACGAGGTCGACATCACTGAGGCGCGCGGCGAGGGCTGGGCGCTGGAGCCCATCGCGCCCACCTCGCCGCTCCCGACCAACTTCCTGAGCATGTCGCCCGACGCCCTCACCGCTGCCGCCTCCGCGACGCTCGCCGGCACGATCAGCACGTTCGTCAACGATGACGCGAGCTCGGACATCAGCGATGGCTCGGAGCTCGACGACGCCTGGTCCATGAGCGGTCCGCCGGCCTTCGGGTCGTCGCCAGAGGCCTCGTCGGACAACATCGACGAGAGCGGGAGCGAGAGCGATGGGCCGGTTACCCCGGAGACGTACGCCACGGACCCAGCCACCATCATCCCTGAGCTCGCACTGGATGCGTCGCCACGCGGGGTGCAGCCGTCGCAAGAGTGCGATATCGCCTCTGCGACGTCCCGCTTGGCGGAGCTGAGGACGGACAAGTCGGGGAAGAAGCGCAGGGGCTCCGTGTCGCGGCTCGTAGAGGGCATGAAGAGGATCAAGCTTCGTGCATAGGCGGGAGCCAGTGCCGACAGGTGCTGGACGCTGCCGGCCATTGAGCGTTCATCGGACTCGTGCTGTAGAAGGATGGCGTTGACGTCGAAGTATCATAGAGCTGACTGGTAATCATGCATTGTACAACCACGCATCTGTAGCAAATAGCACTCATCTTTGAACATGAACATCACATCGCGCAATTGTTTGCTTGCGTCTGATTTCGTCGTCGGTTGTGGGGAATCGATGCAAGCTGAAGTACCACCATTGGTGTGACAACTTTCTGAACCATACGATGAAGGGGCACGACGTGAGATGCGCGGCCGTAGACTGGTGGCCGCTGCACTTCATGAATTGTTGCTGAGCATACTTTGGGTGGCGATACGTTGGATCCAGTGAGTGATACCGACAGGAATCACCCATGACACGTGCGGTCGGTCGATACTCCTCTCGCTCTGTAGGATCTCTTTCGGGGTACGTCCTCGTAACGCCATAGACCTGGATGAGCGAAGGCAGGGCGGAGGCCATAACATCCAAGTATGCCTGCAGGATGATGAATGAAATATGAGGTATCTAGCTCCTGCTCGCGTATGCTCGACCCTGGGGACCCCGAGGACAATCCCTGCGTAACGGCAAAGATTCTAACACGTGAGATCAGCTACGCAAGTTGGGTTCGCAGTGAGCGCGTTGGGTGCGTTGTCCGTGGGGGGAATGACGGAGAACTGAGGACGCGCCGCACCCTCCGGGCCAACCGAATACTATGCTTCTCCTCGCGCCTACAACGTCATGTTCAGTGCGTGAGTACATAACGCACGGGTTGATTATCTGCTCACCAGTTGCCACGTTCGCTCGCCAGCGGCGTCGGACGTTCGAACAGAACGCAGACACACCCCCGAAAGAAGTCCAGCGCGTCCGCCGCCCATCCTACCACGCATGATTCAATCGTAGACTACGAACAGAACACCGTCTCGTCAGTACCCGCCTGATAGGCCCCATCACATACGGCGGTGAGCTTACCGTGTACAATACCTGTGTACAGCCCCGCCCAACACATGGTGAGGTGGCATCAAGAACAGCAGAAGACGGAGGCAAGCGGGATGGTGCGTACCATAGAACAGCGTCCACACCAGCACGAACGAGAATATATTCTCCTGTCCCGGGTTCACGAGCTCCCACCAGCCTCCAGAGACGAACTTCGCAGGCCGGCCCTTGCACTTGAGGTAGAGGCAGGAGGACGTGAGCAGAGTCGAGAAGGCGAAGAGTGCGAAGCCGAGCGTGTTCTCCAGGCCCAGGACGCCTGCCACCGCGCCGGCGAAGCAGGAGGAGAGGAATTTCACTGTGTATAGCCTGGAGTTGTTGTATTGCACATTGGGCGGGAACAGAAGTTGTGCGGCGGCCTCTGGCGTAGCTGCCGCCGACATGGCAGTCGATGGTGAGGAGGAGGAGGAGGAGGAGGAGGAGCGAAGCGCCAGTGATGTGCCAGTGACCCACGACGCGCTTGGTACTTATCGACTGGTTGAAGCAAGGTTGAAGTAAGTAGTTCAAGGGATTACTTAGTGACTCAAGTAAGTACCCTTATTAGACGAAGTAAGTAGAGTAAGATTGTGGAAGTAGGTAAGTGTACCATGAGTAAGTAGGGATGTAAAGCTCGGTATTATGCGGGATTGAACCGGAAGCTTGCTTACTCCCCGTCGGATAGCCCGCCGACACTCCTTGCCTTCTCGCCGCTCAGATTCGGAGTCATTCTCCTTCTCCTCCATCCTGGAGGACCACTGCCCATTATCCTCGTCAACATGACCAACACGAAAGAAGTCAAGGTCGGCGTCCTCGGAGCGACAGGCACCGTCGGCCAACGCTTCATCGCTCTCCTGGCCCAGCATTCCTTCTTCGTGATCCATGCTCTCGGTGCATCCTCACGATCGGCTGGAAAGCCGTACTCCAAAGCGGTCAACTGGAAGCAAACACAACCCATTCCGAGCGCAGTGCGGGATATGGTAGTCCAGGAGTGCCTCCCGGAGCATTTCAAGGAGTGTGCGATAGTTTTCTCCGGGCTGGACGCCGATGTGGCGGGCGATATCGGTGCGTTATCCTCTGACAGCACATGTCCTTCCCGATTGACACTGGACGTATCCAGAGCAGGCCTTCAGGCTGGCTGAGCTCGCCGTCTTCTCGAACGCGAAGAACTTCAGACGAGATCCCCATGTGCCCCTCATCGTCCCGCTCGTGAACACGTCCCACTTCTCCATGATCCCACAACAACAGCGCCTGCACTCGCCTGCGCTCAAGAAGGGCTTCATCGTCACGAATGCGAACTGTTCCACGACGGCAGTGGTGATCCCCCTCGCGGCGCTCGAGCGCGCCTTCGGGCCGATCGAGTCGTGCATCATCACGACGATGCAGGCCATCTCGGGCGCAGGCTACCCGGGGGTTCCCTCGCTCGACATCGTCGACAACATCGTGCCGTACATCAGCGGGGAGGAGGAGAAGATAGAGTGGGAAACGCTCAAGATCCTCGGCGGGCTCACGCAGGGCGACGACGGCCTCAAGGCGTTCGACATGCACACGAAGCAGCCCCTGCGCATCTCCGCGTCGTGCAACCGCGTGCCGGTCATCGAGGGCCACACCGAGTGCGTCTCCGTCCGGTTCGCGCGCCGGCCGCCACCGAGCCCGCAGCAGGTCCGCGAGGCGCTCCAGGCGTACACCTCCGAGGCGTACACGATCGGCTGCCCGTCCGCGCCAAGGCACACGGTGTTCGTGCACGAGGAGCCCGACCGCCCGCAGCCACGACTGGACAGGGACTACCAGGCCGGTGCGGGCGTGTGCGTGGGGCGGGTACGGCAGTGCAGGGTGTTGGACATCAAGTTCGTCGTGCTCGGAAACAACGTCGCGATCGGGGCTGCGACGAGCAGCATCATCAACGCGGAGTACGCCGTGCTAAAAGGGATCGTCGGTGCATAGACATGAACATCGGGCCGGGCTCGCGGAAAGCTCGGATGCGGTCGGGGAGGAGGAGACGGGGCGGTTAGAAAGAAGTCATAGGCGGGCTCGTGCGGCTGCAGGAACACGGTATACATGTACACTTAATGGGCGGAGACGCAGAAAACACGACTACACGACCAGCAGCAGCACCTGCGGGCGTCCGCGTCGGGGGGCAGGTGCGGCTTCGCGCGCCCACGGCTGCTCTGCCGCACACGCAGCGTGCATGCATATGGCGGGACCGAGGCCCGAGGGTGCGGAACAGCTGGACCCACAACTCGTTCAGGATAGATTGCTATGGATGTCCATCTCCGTGTGCCTTCGTTTGCCCGTGCAATTTATCTCACCTCAATCTTGTCGCGTAAGGCGAGGTGTGCATGTGTGGCCGCGGCCCACGCGAGCAGGACGCGATCACGCCCACCTCCCGCGCCTGTCAGTGTCAGACTTTGTCTGTCTTCCACCGTCATCTCTGCGCCTGAATCTGTGCTTGCTGCTCTCGCTTTTCGACGCCTTTGCTTTCTGTGATATTTTTGGGACTTTGCAATGGCTGCTGTTGCGTCTGCTACACCATCGGGCTCGAATTCGGCGGAGCAGGACGCGCTCAAGGCGCTCACCTTCCAACGTCTGCACCCCAGAACCTACCTCGAGCGGTTCCTCGCGGAGAACGTACGGCCAGACGGGCGGGACTTTGGTGAATGGAGAGACATCTCGGTCAACGTGGGTGCGTGCTCCCGTCTCGCGGTTGTGTTTGGGAGGGTGCGGCGGAGAATTGACGGCGCTCCTCTCCATCTGCGAAGGCTCGATATCTACCGCGGACGGATCTGCGCTTGTGAGGCTGGGATCGACAACGGTCGTGTGTGGGGTGAAGGCAGAGATTGCGGAGCCTGAGCTGGATCGTCCGAACGAGGGCTTTTTGGGTGCGTCCATCTGTCAGTCTCCACGTGCAAAGTGTCCGTCCCGTCGAACCCGCTCTCGTCTTCGACAGTGCCCAACCTTGACCTGCCCGCGATATGCTCCCCAAAGTTCAAGCCCGGACCTCCGACAGACGAAGCGCAGGTTCTCTCGGACAGGCTGAATGAAGTTCTTGTTTCGTGAGTTGCCAGTGCCTTCCCTTCCTGTCCCCCCTCAGAAGTGAACCCATCCGAACGCGCAGATCAGGCGTAGTGCCCACATCTTCGCTGTGCATCGAGCCTGGCAAGGCCGTGTGGGTGCTCTATGTGGACGCGACGTGCATCAACTACGACGGCAATGCGTTCGACGCGACTCTTCTTGCGATGGTCGCGGCGCTGAAGAACAGTCCGTACCATCCTCACAGTCGCTTCATTTCTGCTGACTTAGACTTTCGACCGGGCATGCAGCGAGGCTGCCGAAGGCGACATACGACGAAGATAGGCACCGGACAGTATGCTCGCGCAAGATCAGGGAGCCCCTCCAGATCGGTCGGCTGCCCATGTCCTACTCGTTCGGAATCTTCGATGGGTAAGTCCTGCCCCGAACCTGCGTTTCCGCTCTCCTTGACCACGGTCCGGATAACCAGGACTTATATACTCGCGGACCCGACATCGTTCGAGGAGCCGCTGCTTGACACGACCGTCTCGGTTGTCGTGGACGAGAACGGGGGCTTGACTTCAGTCATGCAGCTCGGACTGGGAATCGTGGGCGGGGATGACGTGCTCTCAAAATGCATCGACGCCGCCACGGACTGTTGGAAGAAGGGCAGAAGAGACGTGTACGGCGCATCGTGATGTTGTGCGCTCAGCCTCCAGCGGTGTGAGGTGCGGAAGATGCCAAGGATGCGCCTAGACACTCGGTATAGTTCTCGAAGGTGTTAAGGGCCGCCCTTGATGCTGACGACTTCGCGCGCAGCGTTCGCCGCCAGTGACCCTTCAGTGCTACGCTTCTGTCCACGTTGCGTCAGGAGGTCGGCGCCGCAGGACCCTGTGGTTAGCCTGGAACTGATCCGCGTCAAGTCGGGAATTCTATGCCACGCGGCGGGAGCGTGGGCTTTGGGGTACTGAGCATACCAGCGGTCGGACGCTCACATAGGCTTCGATGTGGCGGGCCCTTGCGGTGGGATCTCAGTTGCAGTCACCCTGTGGTAGAGAGAAGCTTCCAGCACTGTATAGGATCTGTTTGTCTTCGTTGGAAGCCCGTTCGCATCGTGTCATCATGTTGCAGGGGCGACTCGAAGATGGTGGTGAGGACGGGAGGTACGTGCTTCCATCCTAGGCGGCGTTCCAATGTGATTGATAACGTGCTGCAGCTCGCTGCGCTCGAACACTTGCTCCTTAATCCACCCCGTCAGAGTGGCCTGCGCGGCTTGACGCAGGAAATCGAAGCCGGTGTCGTCCGATCAACTGAGTTATATGTGTTGGGTTGTGTCTCAGAGGGTTTCGGTGAGTTCAAGCTGTAAACTCTGAGCTGCATGCATATTGCCAGGACACAATTGGGGGACTACAAATTGAGGCCGATTGGAAGACCTCCAACGTATCGCCGCTCAAGATACCCATGATCATGCTTAGCTACGACTCGCGCTGGCCGCTGTGCTTCTTCAGCGTCTCGTTCCGTAACCGAACGGGCTCAAGTCGGGAGGCATCCCGAGCAGGTTCAACTCCCTTTCCGCCACAAGGATCGAGCGGGAGGCGGCGGCGATTCTGCACGGAACGTGATCCTCGCCCAACGCTTCCGACGGACCACCGATAACAGCACATGTACCTCAACCCCGCGACGAGGTCGGACGTCACGTATCCAGGTGCGTGCGGGCGGGCCGGATACTTACTTAGAGGACGGGGCAGGATGGCGCGGCGATCTATGGCGGACCGACGACGTGCATACATAATGAATTGTGAGATCAGATCTCAGTCAGGCGTAGCAAGGTCGCATGCAGCGTAGTCGCCATGGCCGCCGGAACACGCAACGTGCGCGCGCGAAGTATGTTGGTGATGTGAGAGCTGGGTCGCCTGGGTTCGCGAGTTCGCCACAATCTGATGCTCAAACTCTCATGCTGTGGTCCGATGGGGCTGCTGCATGGTGATTCGGGGAGGATGCGGCGAGTGCATAGATGACCGAGCGGCCGTGGCGAACGCACGGAGCGGGGTTTAGTGAGGAAATGTTTGCGGTGTTGCGAAGAAGCTGGAGAAGCAGCGAAGCGGGAGGCGAGCGGAGGGCGTGCTTCCGATCGATGCAGGTTCCGGCGCGTGGCAGACCTCGTTGGGCGACACGTGGGGACGATGGCTGTGGGGGACGCGATCGTCCAAGGGGGCTGGCGTGGGCCGCCGTGTTAGTCCTCGTCTGCTCATTACAATCATGGCGCAGGAACGGCAGCTCCCCGTCTTATCGCCTTCCCCCGACACTCTGCATGGCGTCCTCCTACGTCCTCCTCCAGTTCTCCTCAGACCCGTGGAATGCCCGCTTTGAGGACCTCGAGAAACCGCCTCGCCTTCACCGTGTGCGTCCTCCTCGTCCCCCTCGGCTTCCTCCGCCCCGCCGTCTCCTGCTAATCTGCACGGTTGTTCTCTAGCACAATGGTATACCTCTACGCTCCACCCCTTCCGCACTCCCGCGTGACCGTCTGTCCGTGCACAGGTCGACGAGAACCCAAACCTCATAATGAAGGTCGCCCGTGAGGCACCTTGGGCACAGCAGCACCCAGAAATTATGGGTCCCTCCAATTCCTACTTCTACTTCGGGCCCAACCGAAGTCCCGGCCACTTCATATACGGGAACAGCACGTACCAGACAATGGCGCAGGCTCGACATCGGAAGAAGGAGAACAGCTCGTGAGTATCCATACTTTGGTCCCCGTCCCCTCTCCACTCACCGCTCTCCCTCCGAACCGCAGATCACGGTACTTCTTTGCGCAGAACTGCAAAGAATACAAGTGGCGGATTCACTCTCCCCAGCGGTTAGAGGTGCGCATCCCCGTGGTAGGACTTGCAACGTACTAACGGATGTACTATAGTGCATAGACAGCAAGGGGAACACGATCGCACTATGGGAGACCAGCCAGCTAACAGACCCCTTTGCCGCAAAATTGACCCTGAAGCCTGCCGCGTTGCTTATAGTGACCGAGATCGTGACCACGCTGACCCTGAACCGCATTGCAATAGTGTCGAATTGGGAGTAACCATCTGCTCCATTAGACGTCCTTTCCTGCATCCTTCGCTTATGTCCACGACTATCACGTACTCGCTTGCTCCCGAATGCATATCTGGCATATGAAGAGCCCTCTTCGATCTGGTGTGCCGCTCTATCGATGAGCACAACTGACTAGCCTAGCTACGTCCTGTGGTGATACATCATCTGCATTGACTTCTGCGTCTTCTCGACCTCTGCCGCGCCTAACATCACAAACTTTACTATCTTGAGGGCGTCCCTAGAAGGGCCCTGCCGACCTCAGCTCATCGGCCTGAATTCGACGCTCTACGGGTTCGCAGTACCACCGCTTCCGCGCCTGCAGTAGGCCCGTCCCTTTCACTCTTCCTTCCTGATCTCCTCCTGCAGCGCAACCAAGCGGGCCCACTCCGGCTCGTCCTCAAAGTCCTTCGTCCGCCCCATGAACGTCCGCACGATGCTGCGCGCCTGCAGCTTCCAGTTGAACCCTCGACCCGCGGCCCGAAGTTCCGCAGGACGTCCACAATGTCCTCCACCTCGCCCACCGCTTGGCGCCATTTCTCCACGTCCGTCTCACCCTTCTCCATCGTCCCCGCCGTGCCCGCCCGGTACGCGTCCAAGTAAGCGTTCAGTGCGTCGCCGTACTTGCCCTCCGCCGTAAGAAGCCGTGCGCGGGCCCGGAAGATCCGCGAGAGGAGACCCGCGGGAGAATCGTGCGCTCGAAGAGGTCCTCAACTCGACGGTCGAGGCCGGCCGTCTGAGCCGCCCCGGTCGCCTGCTCGGCATCCGCAGCAGCGTCCTCGCTGGCACCTGCCCGTGCACGTGTGACGGCGTCGACGAGCTTGTCGAGCACGTCCTCGTCGACGCACGCCGCCCCGTCCTTCGCCGCGCGCTCCTCGACGACCCGGGCGAGGGCGCGGCACGCCTCGGAGAGCTCGCCGACGTCGAGGGCGACAATCATGTAGTTGTTCCACATCCGCCAGTTGTCGTAGCTGAACTTGAGCCCCTGCTTGAGCGCACGGAAGGCCAGAAGCTTGTTTTGGAATGGAATGCGCTGCTTCGTTGCGCCTTCGCGCTGCGCGGCGTTCTCAGCCTGCGGGAGTCCGTCTCGTCAGCCTCCGCAACTCCGCGGGTGTTCCGTGGCACCGTCGGGAGGACGGCGTGCCACAGACGGCAGATGGAGCACATGTGTGCGTTGGAATGGAAGGGAAGCCTCGGGACTCACCTGTGCAGCGCGTTCTTCTTCCTCGCCATCGTCTAGGGCACCTTCTTCCCCGCCTCGCCCATCCGCATGTACAACGCTCGCTAGGTTGTTCCAGCTCTCGCCGTCTTCGTCGTCAATCGTCACACACCTCACAAAGGCCTCCCGGGCCCCATCCCAGTCCTCCACCCGGATGCACGCGCACCCGAGCACGAACCAGGACCGCGCCAGGAGCGGGTTGATCGCCACCGCCCGCCGCAGGCAGGTGATCGCCTCGGGATACTTGCCCCGTGCAAAGTAGTACCCACCCAAGGACCGCATCGCCCGCCCCGACGACTCCTTCGACACCTCCCAGGCCCGGGTGTAGTGCTCGAGGGCGTGCTCAGGCTCCAGGTCCCCAAGCAGACACCAGAGCTTCGCCTCCCGGGTGGCGTCGAGGGCGGTGCGCCGCTTGTCGGAAATAGCCTTGCCCTGGAGGATAACCGCGTCGGCCTCGGCCTTGCGCCCCTCGAGGAGGTCGCGGACGACGGCGACGCCCTTGTCCGCCCGCTCCATGCTCGCCCAGCACTTAACCGCTTCCTCCCACATCTCGAGCCGCTCGAATATCTCCAGCGCGGACTTGACGACGCCCAGGGTGAGGTAGCGCAGCGCGAGCTCCTTCTCCATCTCCACCGGCTCGGGAGCAGGATCTCGTGGATGTACAGCAGCCGCTCCGCGACGGTCGAGTCCGCGGTGGGCATCTGGTCGACGAGGGCCTGCAGCTGCAGCACGGCCCGCTCGACGGTGCGCGTGCGGCTCGACTCGAGCCGGGAGCGCAGGAGGAGCGCCATCGTGTGCACGGACCAGTTGCGCGGGTGCGAGACGACGCGGGCGACGTACGGCGCCATCTGCTCGGCCGTCAGGCCGTTTGCGGGTGACGTGTTCTTGACGTTGAGGCAGAGGGCGAGCAGGATGGATTGGTCGAGCGGGTGCAGTGCGGGCTGTGACGCAGGGTCGATGTGGCCGAGCCGTGAGCCGGGCGCGCCTGCTGCTGGGACGGATGCTGATGAAGACGTGAACGCCGTCTGCTCTAGTAGTGTGTCGTCGTTAAGAGCAAGCGTTTCAGGGATTGCCGGTGTGGACCCGTTCGTGCTAGCCGCGGCGATGGACAAGTTGGTCTCTGTTTCGGTGTTGGTGGTGGCGGCCGGGCTGGAGCTCGTCCTGTGGGCCACATCCTCGGGCTGAGTAGGGTCCGAGCCATCTCCACGGACGCGGGACTCGGCTAGAAGGATGAGCTGAGCGATGTCGTGCTCCTGGAACTTGGTGCGCTTGCCCGGTGCACCAGTGAGCTCGTACTCGAGGTGTGTTGCGCGGGCGGCGCGTACGAAATAGTCTGCTGCCGATTTGTCATGGCCTACGTAGTGTTCGAGTAAGCCCTGCTCCAACAATAGTCTCCCGGCGACATCTGGCTCGGTGGCAAAAGTCTCCAGGAGGTGCGCGGCGGTGGAGAACACGGCGGGCGGGACTGGGACTGGCTCGTCCAGAAGCTGCTCGTGGATCCGCCATGTGCGGAGCTGCCACCAGGGAGCGGACTGGCAGTGCTGGAAGGGAGTGTCGAGGAGAATGCGGGCGAGCTGGAGGAAGATCGGGAATTTGGCGAGGTGGTAGGCAGGTTCGCCACTGTATGCGAGTTCTGAGACCGCCTTTTGATGTAGCAGATCCTCGCTGACCAGCTGGGATAGCTCAGGGGTGAGAGCGAGAACCTCGAGCGGCTTGATGTCGAGTTCGGGCCCCGTCCAGTTAGCCTGTATGAAGGCATGTAGGCACGAGACCGCGCAGCAAAGCCGCAGCAGCTCGTCCTCCGGCGAGACACCTGCAGATATTCGGGAGGAAGTGAACCATTCGGCGAGCGGGCGGTCAAGGAAGTTGTCGTGGTTAGATTGTGTTACCGCGAATAGATCTCGGCTGGGTGACGTCTTGAGATCGCTAAAATCGCCATTTACCACGTTCCGCGCTATCCGCGAGACGGGTGTGGACTCGAGCTTGTCGTTCCACTTCCCTGTGAGCAGAGCCTTTTCGACCGCCTGGATGTCCAAGCTCATTTTACAGGCAAAGGAAGGAAGAAGAAGACCGAGAGATGCAAGGAAACGTGACACCGCCGGCGCGCGCATTACAGCTCTTTTGCCGCGTCATCGATGGCTTATTATTTGCTTACTACGCAACATATGACAAATGAAATGAAGCAAAATTTCAGTGTCACTTTGTCGAGCTCGCAAGCTATGGGATTGTCCGGACAATAATTATGTGGTAAGAGCAGGATGCAGAAAGAGAGCGTGAGGTAGACAGTGCTGATGCCAGAGAAAGAGAGACCTAGTCCGAAACCCGTACATACGTAGATCTATGTACATATGGCGTGATGCATGCAGAACCGCTGCCGTTTCCAAGCCACCCAAAAGAGAGGACAGATGAATTAAATTACCGAGTAGTTCAGAGGACCTGCCATCCCCATGAATGGACCTGCGGCGACAGCACCCCTTCCCACCGACTCCGCAATCGCCTTCCGCCGCTCCTCCCATGCCTTCAGCGCCCGGAGAAGCTGGATGATCTTCTCGCGCTTGCCCTGCCGGATGTCGTTGATACTCACGGTGCCCATCTTCACGTCGTTATCCAAGAGGAAGTCGAACAGCCGGAAGAGACCGTCCAGCTTGTCGTCGTTGGGGCTTGAGGGAAAGGCAGCGTCCGGTACCGGCGGGGACGATGGTTTGCCTTTGATATCTTCGGCTAAGCGGAGAAGCGCGAGACCTCCGCACAACGGCCCGGCGGTATCCTTGATTCTCAGATTTCTTGGAAGGTGGGAGTTTGCCCATTCTATCAGACTGGCATCAACTGGGGCGTCCTAGAGCAATCGTTCCGAGGGAGCGGCAACGCGCGTGTACAAGGGTAGCGGCGTATGGGAAGAAAGAAGGGTGGAGAGAAGAAAACAAAGTTCAGATAACGCAGGGCTGCAAGTTGAGCTTGAATAAGCCTACATGTTCACCGGTGGTTTGCTGAGAAGCAGCAGTGCTGATGCGACGTAACTCCCGCGAGGGACGCGGAGGGGCAGGGCTCTTAGGAGACACGGCCTTCTTCGCTGCGACAGGCGACTCAGGTTCGTTGGTTGAGACTGTGTCGTTGGTGAAGAAGGACTCGAGCCTAGCACGCTCGCCATTCTGATTCTTGTTGGGCATGCCCATGAGGAGCACCTGCGCGTCTCGACTGGACAGCTGGTGCGGGTTCTCTCTGCGCAGGGCCTTCTGCGTGGCTTCGCGTGCGGTCGGTGAAGGCGGTCTTGGTGCGGGATTCATCGCCTGCGCCACGGTCAAGGGAATGGTGGGAATATTGCACGACGACATGACCGGGTCTGCGGTAGACTGTGAGAGATTGTAGTCAGGGGAGTGGGATGCAAAGCTTACTCGTGTAATCCCTCGTGATGGTCGCCTTCATGAGAGCCTTCATCCATTCACGAACCACCAGTTGCTCGTCCGAACTGAAGGAGTGCGGCTTATCGTTGTCATGCACGATCCGGAAGCCATATCGTCCCGGGTCCGCATTTTCATCGGCCATGACCTTGTAGCCAACGATGTTGAGGTAGCCCTTGATCTTCGTCTCCTGCGGAGCACAGACGCATCCATCGATCAGCGCAAGAACGCCAAGAACGCCGCCGGCGTGGAGAATTGACACCTACCGATTTGCTGTTGCTCCGGAGCCAATACAAGTGCGGACCCTTGAGGACAAAGTAGCGCAGCTTCCAGCTGTTATACCGTTCACCCTTCTTACGCAACCAGCCATTGTGATCGGGCGTCCCGATTTGTTCAGAATACTCTGACCAGCTTTGAGGTTCGGGCCTGCTGCTGCCTGCGCCGCAGGCAAGGTTGCTCGAGTGGGGTGGTCGGAGGTGGAAGAAGTCCGCTTGCGCAAGAGCGCTGGGTCACGCTCCTTGGACGGCGAGAGAGAGACTGTGCGATCCTTCTTGTCTTTCTCCTTCTCGGATGCGTCCTTGGGCTTGCTCTTCTCCTTCTCCTTCTCCTTGTCAGCGGGGTGCCTGACCGTCCCATCGGAAGTACCAGGCCTACTTGACGAACGCTTCTCGCGCAGCCTGGAGAACGTGCCCAGGTGGTGCTTGTCGCTACTCTCGACCTTCTCACCGAGGCTAAAGGGCATCACACGGTCAATCGCAACCATTAATACAGGGAACAGAGGAGACATACTTTGACAGCTTGGGAGCAGGCTTGCGGTGTTTCCCAAGGGTTCCGGTGAAAGAGGATCCGAAGAGGCTGAGCCGGTCTGGTTTCCGCTCATCGATACTCCTGGCACCCTTGCTGCGGCGCCTGACAGGCACGGAATCGTCACGGGAGACGCAGAGGTGGTGGAGAGTTGAGGGGTGCCGGCGGAGTGATTACTCGCGGTGTCCTTGTCCTTGAGCGAGCTGGAGTCCGTAGAGCGGCCGAACAGCCGGCGCCTACTCTTGGGATCTTTGCCTCTAACACTCTCAGACTACACAGGACGGTCAGCGATGGGGTAATACGAATGATGAAAGATATACATACCTCACTCATGACAGCCCTTTCATCCTTGATAGATTCTGACGTCCTCCCTGTCCTGAATGGCCGCAACCGTCTCTCCCAGGGCACTATCACTTGGCGACAGAACAAGCTGCGACGGACGACCCTTCTATGGAGATGCGCAGTACGTCAGCCACCTGCGAGTGATACACGATCAGCGAACCTAGATGACGCACCGTGCCCTTGGGTCCGGGAAGGCCGAGGCCGAGACCCGCCAACGTGCGACCACGGGTATCTTCATCCAAGTTGACCATGCTGCCATGGATCGAACCCGGATCGGAAGCTCGCCACCCATTGCGGGACATGGGCGACGGGAGGTCTCCGTGTGTGGAGGGCTCTCCGGACTAGTGATGGAACCAAGGCCCGCAGAGCCCATACCGTTCGCAACAGATGGAGACGGCGGTCCAAACGGTGAGCCGTTGAAACTCTGATGAGCGGAGCTCTGTATCGAGTGAGAGTGCGAGTGAGAGGGTGAGAAT
>JABYQS010000566.1:0-18147 GCA_022592435.1 Cerioporus squamosus
AACGGGTTGACAACAGGGCCATGAGCGGAGTGTATGTTCAATGACCTTGTAGCAGTTAATCTCAGAAGGACAGTCCGCACCGTGGGTTTGCTCACCCCATACCGAATTCGTCACAGTTTGCCTTTCCTATGATCTCTGCACCACTGCCGGAGCAGCGAGACCACGGTCGCGTCAAATGGTGAAGTAAAGGTTTCCAAAATCCTGGACGAGCATGTTGTCGGCAAATCCTTGGTGCATATGTTATCTTTGACGGCCAGCCGAAGCCCGGATAGAGAGCCAGCCCCAGATGCAGCATATACTGAGCTCGCGCCGTCGGATGTCAAGGCATTGATGACTGAGTTCACGGACGCGTTCCGTTTCAGCAAGTTACCAGGAAAGTTTGAGCATGGTGCGCTGCGACGCGCGAGCGAGAACATCGAGGTTGTGGCTGCGATGTGCTGCACGTGAAGCCCGCGGGAAGGACCGGCGCCGCGGGGCGTTGTTTGCGCCTGTTGTCCAACAGCCTTGGATCCTAACACGGGCAAACAGCCGCCATTTCCTGTTTGGGAAAATTTCAAGAGATAGAGCAGTGACCTCACGCAGTTTCCGCCTGCCCTTCCACCATCATTCTGCCCACTGCTGCCGCGCGAGCGACCGGGAAGTCTTGAATATGTCTACTCGCTCTGCGAAACCAAACAAGAAGGCTAGGATCTCAGCCGAGTCTCCGAAGACCAGTACATTGAAGAAGGCTGCGCTCGCCTCGAAGGCGAAAGCAACAGCGTCAGACGCACCAACGCTCTCCGCAAAGGCAAAGGGCAAGGAACGCGCCGCGACGCCAGTGTTGAACCTCAAGAAGAAGAAGAAAACCATCACTGCGGTATCTGACCCAAGCTCCTCGACTTCGTTGCCGACGTCCTTCAAGGTTATCGCCGGCTCCTACGAAAAGCTGCTTTATGGTCTCGAGGGCACTGTCTCCGTCTCCTCCTCATCCTCCGAATACTCCTTCGACCTCAGACCCATCTTTATCTTCCCGGCACATGTGTCGTGCATCAAGTCCGTTGCGGCTTCACCACAGGGAGGCAAATGGTTAGCAACCGGGAGTGCGGACGAAATCATCAAGGTGTGGGACCTTCGGAGACGGAAGGAGATCGGTGGGCTCATGCAGCACCAAGGTACGTCCCGCGCCCCAGACTTGCAGCGTGCCCCGTACATATGATATACTGGCGCACAGGATCCATCACGCACCTCGAATTCCCCTCGCGCTCCTACATGCTCTCTGCCTCCGAAGACGGCACGCTATGTTTGTTCCGCGCGCGAGATTGGGCGGTCCTGCGCGAGCTCAAAGGACACAAGGGGCGCGTCAACTCGGTCGCCGTACACCAGTCCTGCAAGGTTGCGCTGAGTGTCGGGAAGGACAGGACCCTGCGCATGTGGGACCTCATGCGGGGAAAAGGCTCTGCAAGTACAAAGATCTACAAAGGTGCGTCCCATCGTTGTGCTTCAATCTCGCGACGCCGTTCCAACGAATGTACACTTCACGTAGAGGGAGAACTTGTGCGGTGGTCGAAAGACGGCTCCCTCTTCGCTGTGCAAGCACACGCCACAATCGACATCTACTCTACCGTATGTCCCTCCCCCACCTTTCCTCGGTCCCGCCGGTGAGACTCACACGCGCGCCTCACGCAGGACATGGAGCACCTCCACACAATAACCCACCCCTCACGCCTGCACGACATCAAGTTCTGCAAGCGCGAAGTCGGCTCCGGAGAGCTGCTCCTCGCCGGCGCAGAGGACAAGAAGCTCACCGTATACGACATACCCGTGGACCGCACGAAACCGCCTGCAGTCGTCGCCGAGATGGTCGGCCACACGAACCGGTACGTCTGCGCCTTTTGAGGGCCCTCCCTCCGCTGTGCCAATATCAGTATCTGACGCTTGTCACGCACAGTGTGAAGGCAGTCGACACGATCCGCATCGCCCTCCCGGCGGGCGCCGCGCGGGAGGAGACGACGGTCGTGTGCACGATCTCGTCGGACGGGAAGGTCCGCCTGTTCGACCTCGCTGCGCTCCCCGCGTCGTCGCCGGAAACCCAGGAGCAGGAGAAGGAGAAGGAGAGGCTCCAGCTTGAGCCGGTGGCGGAGTACGACACGAAGGGCACTCGGCTGACGTGCGTGACTCTTGCGGACGGGGACGTCGGTGCTGCCGCGGCTGCGGCTGCGAAGCGGAAACGCGAGGATGAGGACGATGAGGAGGACGACGAGTTGTATTCGCCGCAGGAGGATGGAGATGGAGATGAGAGCGATGGGAGCTCAGAGGCGTCGGGTGACGAGGAGTAGGGTACTTACGAGGTGCGTGTTCTATCAGTCTGCAAACCAAAGTGTGCTCATAGTTACTCAGCCCATGCGCAACGTGTCGTCCTTGAGCAACTAGGCCTGCCGACTGCGAAATGAGTCGTAGGTTAAGAGAAGGCCCTATTTGGCAACTACATGCCCCTTCGAAGCCTCAATATTCTCAATACCTCAGTGCTTGCATTGAACCTCTGTTGCGCAGACTCAAACACCACAACTTATGACACAAACAAGCACTGATAGAGCGTAAATGATGCGTGCTACGAAGTACAATTCAGTGGTACCAACCACTCGACCTGCCTCCCACGCCTATGGCACCACATCGGGCGTAATACCGGGCAAGCGCGAGCCGCACCGTCTGCAGTCGCTGCAGAGCGTGCTTCTCGCCACCTTTGACCACCCTAGAGAGGACAGTCAAATAGTCGTCCCCGCTCCCTTGCGCCACGCGAAGGTGGATCTCCTCCAGCTTCTGGATCAGTAGACACGCATCGTTGGATGAGAAGAACATTGCGTCATCTGGAGATCGTGTACAAGCGTCCACATCAGTCAAAGTCGACAACGATACACCGAGTAGGGGAGTACGTACTGCACTGCAGAAGTTCCAAGGCGTCGCAGAGAATGACCGCCCACCACGACCTCGGGGCAATCTCCTCGCGGAACATGGTGACGACGTCCAGCGCCGCACCCTGGCCGTCTCCGTTCGCACGGCGATGGTGGAATTCCGCAAAACGCACGGCGAATTGCAAACGGTGCAAGAACACGGCGGGGGCCCGAAGCTTGGTCGTTGCGTCTGTTCGGATGTTGTGCAGCGAAGGTGCTATATTCGCCACCAGCGACGCAAAGTTAGCTGGACCTGCCGGAGAGCAGTGGTCGAGGACCCTGGTCAGTCATCTATTGCCGGGGTGCAGTTCAGAAGAAAGCGGAACGCATGCCTTGTGCGATGTACTCTTCGAGCACTAGGTCGATCACTCGACCCAGACCGGGCCAGTCTTCCGCCGACGTACAGTACGACACTGCAAGGCCATATTCGCCCTCTTGGATGAACGTCTGGGCCGCTATCTATATCGCAGAGATCAGTACCTGAGGCTTGAGCGAAGACAGAACCCAGCGGCTGGGTGCTATTGGACTTGCCCTGCAAACCATTCGGCGGATCTCCTCCCGCTGGTACTCGTAGCACGTCTCATTGACGAGCTTGAGCACCCCGGCAAGTTGACCCTCTCGGATACGAGCGGCCTCCTCGCTCGAAGTAGCAGCGTCCTTGGAGGTCTGTAGGTGCAGCGGCACGCGCATGAGGACCTGGTCGGCCATTTCGGCTCCAATCTGGCCGCACGAGTACATGTAGTCCACAGTGATTCGCCACAGTGCCGGGTCAGAGTGGAGGTAGTGTGCATACTCGAGGACGTAGTGTTGCCGCAGGGAGAGTTCAGAGCTACAAAGCTTATGAGTGCACCGTCGACAAGGAAATGAGCACACTCACTCGTCGGGCTCGGCGTCAATGAGCTCGATGGGTTCCATCAGGTCAGCTAGATGTGCGGCAAGCCAGATGTCCAGCTGGGCCGCTTCGGAGAGGGCCTGTCTGGGCTTTCCAAGGAATAGCGACGAATGAATCATGTCCTCCAAGTCCGTTGGGTCTGGCGGCATATCATCCAAGACTTGCGCAACTACATCTCTGGGTAACACGTTAGCGTGCTAGCCACAAGTTGGCTTAGAAGGGGTTGCTCACGGCAAGTCTTGTCGCCTCAACCTGGTGTCCACGAAGATGCCCCACACAGCGCAGACCTCTTTCCAATCTGCGCCCAGCTCCGTGCACACCTTCTTGATCACGTCACCGCGGCCCTCGAGGATACCAACGATGTCGCTGAAGCGATCCCACCAATTCTCGAAATCATCCTCGCGCTCGCTCTCGGGGACCCGATCAAGTTCGAGACGCAGGGTCTTCACCTTGTCCTTCCACCGCCGTGACGCCACCGCGAAGTCGCGCTCGGCAGAGAAGTGACGTAGGCGAGGCTGGTTCGTAAGAAGTGGCGTGAGTTGCTGCGCCAGACTTTGCAGATATGGTGAAGGGTGTCTAGAGAGTACATTCAAGAAGAATGCCGAGGCTTTCGACAAACCTCTCAGGGACGTCCTGCGAAAGCCAGGGAAAATCCGTCAGCATCGAACCGACGGGCATCATGGGGGCGCGTACCTGATTAGGTATGGCCAGAAGGCGGGGTCTTCCCATGGACGCTCTTGGCTGCTGAGTTCGTCGCCTTCTTGTGTAGAAGGCTCAATGAAGTGGGTATTGAGCCACTCCATCAGGTCATCTCCGATAGGAACGTTCTCCAGCCCCGGTTCTGGCAGGTATAGCACGCCGAAGAGCGAGAAGCTCGTGTATAGTCGTCGGTAGTGTTCAGCATCGAGTTGCAGCGGTTCTGCACGGGTGATGTTTTGCTGTCCGCATAACGTCAGACGCTTGCGGAGAAAGACCAAGTGTGATGCTGACCGAGGCGTACATGCAGCACTCCTTGCAGAAGTTGATGTAATCGTTTGCGAGCTTAGTGACCACTTGCATGTCATCCTCGCTTTGCAGTCTGCGACGATGGTGAGTGAAGTGACGGGCTAGGGTAGTCCAGGAATTGGACGCACATATCGAGGTTCTTGGCGCGAGCCTTCTTCAAAAGATTCTGCAGTGCAGCGAAGATGATGGAGGTGTCTGTCACGAACTGAGGGGTGGTCTACAATGAGGCGCAGATGCAGGTCACTCATAGACTCACCACTCTTCGTTCTGACGCAGGCGGGCGTTGGGAATTCGCGAGGTAGACTTGCTGCTCTCCTGGTCGCGCAGCATGCGAGCGGGCGACCTGTAGATCTGCCTGTATATATAGAGTTGTCCTGCGTCCAGTTGTGCAATAGTATCATTGAAGTATAACGTACATTTGGTGCGGCGTATATGGCAAGCGTATGATCCCTTCCTGATGCCGCGAAAGACACCGTCCTCCCCGACTTCTGAAACTCGTCTACCGCGCCCTGCTCGAACAATGGTGGGGCCAGGTGAACCGTGCCAGTCGACTTTTGCGCAGGCATTGGCACGATGCGAGGGTGAGCAGCAAGAAGGAAGGACTGGTGGAAAGGTGGTAGAAGCGGAGGGTGGTGGCTCAGAGCAAGCAGCGCGTTCGACGCGTCTCGCCATGTGACCGGGCGTCTCGCGTTCAAGTTCAGAATCATAGTCTTGCAGGTCTTGCTTTATGTAAGCTTAAGTACTTAAGTGCTTGCTTGGCCAGAAACAACTTGAAGTACATACACAGACTCACATCCAGGGTGGTTAAGACGAACCTCGCAGGGCGCATCAAACGGCAATCCGCATTGCTATTGAATCATCTTCTCACATTCTACAATACTCAGGCACTTTCAGCAGAAGCCCACACCATTGAACTCAACACTTCGGAGTCACTCCACCACCTGAGATCGTCACTGCAGGTACAATCTGTCTCCATCCTCATAGGTACTGTCAAATTGACAGAAGTCCTATACCTAGTTCCTCGTGAGGTATTGATATTGTATCCCGCCGGAAGCCCCGCCATCCTGATCCCTCCGCATTCCAGGGTGCTCTTCGCGACGCGCCTCTGTGCACTGTTCACAAACGGTCCTATAGGTGTCGGTGACGATGTGATGTACCCCCGTCGCTCTGCGTGGATGGTAAGCACTGTTCAACGATGTACGACGAGTGCGTACTCACACTCCCATACATGTAGTATCACAGTCATGCTCTTCGGTTCTGTGCATATCGCTCAGCCTGCAGAACGTCCGGCGACAATCAACCTGGGCCCATGGTGATTCAGAGCACATCCACAGCCAGCGGAGGGGATCCCATACGTGTTGTCGTCCAGTGTCTCGGCGGAAGCCACAGGCCCACTCTACGTAGGGGACGATGTCGAAGCACATTCTAGCGAGCAGAGGGGCCCGTGGATGAGAGGGCGGACAAGGCGACTTGTGGTCTTGGGTCCTAGGCTGGTGCGTCAATGCTTTATATATCTTTATCTTCCATTACTGAAAGTAGTGCTCAGCACATGCCGGGACGTCGAACCGTTGTCCGGCAGTACTCAATAAAGGCACTGGACTGAATATCCTCGGCCTTCGATCTCGCTACAGATCGATACAGCGTAAGTTCGGTCACGGTGGAACATACCCTGACAGGTAACCCCGCCGTCAACCACAAGGCACCGCAGAGAGCAATGTAGAGGATCCGGTTCATGTGGTCAACATCGGCGGTTCACAGCTCCGACGCCCACAAAGGTATCATTCGTGAGCAGTAGAGGGTAAGTCTCTCCATGGACGGCTATGGTCTTGTCTTCAAGGCAAGGGGTGTACAGACAGCAGCGCAATCACGGGCTATCGTACCAGTACAGTACTGTAGATCGTGGTGAACTGTGTATGCTGCTCTGCCACCTTGGTGTCCATATTTATCCGTGCCAATCTCTCTAATGGTGCGTCTATACCCCTGGGCCTGCGTTCTCGATACCTCCGAGATATCCGCTCACCCTTCTGGAATTGTGACAGAACTGGCCACAGAAGACTGTACCTTGGACCAGAGTCTTCTGTACCTCGGGCCACAATACCCCGAAAGTACTCGAGTCGAGCCCCAGGTACATGGAGGGTCTTCGAAGGTAGCAACGATATCACGTCAGCCTGCGACGATCGCTGTATCTGGCCACCATCCTCTTCGGCCGGCCCGACTTCACTCAATGCCGAAGCACGCTCATACGTATGCAACACCGTTGCGCCAACGTGTCGGAGAAGGGCTTGTTTTGAACGAGGTCGCAATAGAGTAGGCGGCGTTGCGTGCTTCTTCAGCCCTCCCAGCTTGCTCCGAGTCCTCTTCTGCTGTATCGATAGGACTCCACATGCTCCGTGGGTCTGGCTCCCAGATGCGCAGTGTCATGAAGGGAAGCTCGATGACTCCTGCCATGCTTCTGTGGCGTCGTACCATCTGCTAGATCCGCATATGCCCATATACGTGAGCTTTGTAGGCGGTTCCTCAGGAACCCTCTCATTCTGAGGCAGCCCTGACCATCGAGTCTTTGTCTAAGCTCGGACGCACAGGGCAAGGAACAAGTCACGGAGACGTAAAGCGAGAATTGGGATACTTGGAGCGACGATGGATATGTATGCTGATAGTCAATTGCTAGAGTATTCAGGCTCGGAAGCCACGCCAGTGGCGTGTAAGTTGAAGGACCGAATCTCAGGCTCGTGCAGATGAGATGATGCCCAGGGTAGAGACGCACACGTACGAGTAAGTACTCCCCCCGAAGAAATGCTCTTGCCCCATCCTGCCGCAGTACGAGTGTCCGGCTACCAAGCATGATCGATGAGGCTAAGAACTGCATACGACAATGGCATTGACATGACTAAACGAAGGTTCAAGTTAAGGTTCCGGATACTCCCGCCCGGCTAGTCCTCTCCGGTATAGTAGTAGTATCATCCACCTCGTACTTGAGATCTTAGATCCTCAGGCTACCAAAACCATGATTTCACTCGTTACAGCCCGCAGCGGGTAACCATACAACATGTCGTCCTAGTAAACGGGTTTTGACGGACTCGGAGTCTCTGCGGAGCTGGAATGGCATCGTCAGTCGGCGGGATCGGTCCCGCAACGCGATGTAGGATAAACCTCACACTTTTCAACCCGAAGCTTTCCTGATCATCTGGTCTTTCAGGGTTGATGAAGGCGAGCTTGATGTGGAACTTACGCGGTAGCACTGTTTCTGCGGTCTCCGTGAGACCACTGATCTGCTGGCAGCGGGATCGGTGCCGGAATACTGCCACTCCGACGCCGACTGCCCTTGGGGGTTTGATGTGGCTATATGTGTAATGCACAACTCACTCACCGCATCTTTCTGCTTTCTCTTGAAGACATCAAGGCCCTGCTGCTCTCGAACCCAAGTAGTGAGGCCGCCTGTACGCCGGTCGGCTTGGATATCTGCGTTACTTGCCTCTTGAACGAGGGTCATTCCCATCGATGGCTTCTGAGAACACGCTGCTATTCCTGGCCGCTGCATTGCTGCTCGTACTGTACATCCGCAGACCGGGCAAACGTCGTCTGCCACCGGGACCTCGACCTCTGCCAATAGTAGGTAACGTCTTGGACTTTCCACGAAAGCATTTGGGCCGAGATTTCCGAGAGCTCTCTCGTCGATACGGTCAGTCTCACAGCTGTCTATCTATCAAAGTCACGTCACCGCTGATATACACTACCGATTCAGGTGATGTCGTGTACTTACAAGTACTTGGGCAGTCGGTCGTGATCCTCAGCTCTTATGAGGCAGCCTGCGAGCTCATGGAGAAGAGATCTGCGAACTACTCGGACAGACCGCGCTCGGTTATGGTCAACCTGTGAGTCGCAGCATTTCTGTTGCAGTGTGCCTTCTTTGGGAGGTATCGAGGTTGATGGACGGACTCTCCAGCACAAACCTGGATTGGATATTCGTCTTCAAGAATTACGGGCCGGAATGGCGCAGGTATCGCCGTGCGCTCCATAACCAGTTCCTCCCTGCGATGGTCCTACGATATCAGGCGATTCAACGAGAAGCGACCCGCAATTTGCTTCGCAACTTGCTGGACACCCCTGAGCAATTCTCCTATCATATCAAGTTGTACGTGCTCTGGGAATCGTGCTGTGATGGTTGACATGCATACTCATTACCATCGTGTCGCAGCTCCTTCGCTGCGACCGTTCTCAGGATTGCATATGGCGTGAATTTGACGCAAGGCGATACCATACATCACACCCTCGCTAAAGAGCTGGCACACATCGCAGAAGACATAAGTACGCCGGGCCGACACGTTGTGGAGGCGTTTCCCTTCATGCTTCACCTTCCCCCGTGGGCTCCTGGCGGCGCCTTCAAGAAGCTGGCCGCAAGGTGGAAGAAGGAACTATCTGCCAAACGCGATCAGCTGTACGATTCTGCGAAGGAGATCATGGTGAGCACCCTACAATGACCAGTCCATTCATCCACCTCATCCTCTGACACCGCCCTGCGCAGGAGAAGCAGGGCGTGCACGAGTCTGTCATCACGCGCCTGGCAGCGGCTGGAGAAGACGAGGAGATGGCTAGGAACGTGACAGCGACGATCTACGCAGGTGTGTTCTAGCCCCAGCTCAGGTCGCACAGTTGACACAGCAGGGAACCTATCCAGCCGGCGCTGACACTGTGGGTACACCGTTACTACTCTCGGACGGTCTGAGTAATTTTTGAGGCCGTTTCCAGACGAACGCCGCCGTGCATGCATTCATACTGGCTATGGCAATGTACCCGGAGGTACAACAACGGGCACAGGCGGAGCTCGACAGGGTCGTCGGCCCCGACCATCTCCCCGACCTTAAGCATCAGGATGCGCTGCCATACACGCGTGCGCTGGTGAAAGAGGTCCTGCGTTGGCATGCGGTAGCCCCGATAGGCGTCCCTCACCGTTCAGTCGAGGACGACGAGTACAATGGCTACGACATACCTGGAGGCTCGATCGTCCTTGTCAACGCATGGTGTGTTGACCGCCTTCTGAGCCTTCCCAGTAAGAGTGGACTGACGTAAAATCCTTGCCAGGGCTTTGTCTCGAGACGAGACCATGTACCCCGATCCCGAAGCCTTCGAACCGGCACGGTTCTTGCGAGACGGTCAGCTGAACCCGGACGTGAGGGATCCGGCTACTTATGTGTTTGGGTTTGGACGAAGGTACGTCACGCGGTTTCCCCGACTGCCCGAATCCTGACGCGAAGCATGGATGTGCAGGATATGCCCGGGGAAACATTTGCGGAGGCTTCTCTCTTCATGGCCTGCGCATCGATCTTACATGCCTTTGCGATCAGTCCACCCGTGGACGAGAGAGGCGTGCCGCAGAAGCTGGACGTGGATATGGGAAATCACCTCGCTGTTTCGTGAGTGCTGCCATACCTTCCTAAACGACCGTAGTGCTGACGCCCGTCTGTCGCCCAGCCATCCTGATCCATTCGACTGCCGGATTGCTCCTCGTGATGCCCGTAGAGCGGAACTCATTAGGGCTGCTACTGGATCATGAGGCAACAGGTCTTGGGAATTTCGAGACTGGTGAATTAGTATGATTGGAGCGGATAGTAGTCAATGCTGCTGCCAGCCCCAGGGACACGAAGGAGTGCATCGAAATAGAACTATAATGATACACATGATCACATAAGATAGCCTACATGAAGTCAATCGCACGTTTCCGCCCTCTCTGCGGACCGGCGGCATCCATCCCAGCACCAGCTGTATCGCCCTCGCCACCATCCACAGGCACAGGCGGAACCGGGAGGCTCTGCACGACCTCCGGCGCAGGTTTCTCCACCCACATGCTGTCGTCGTCCTCGTCCGCTTGTCTCTCCTTCCGCTTCTTTTTCTGGCGCTCCCCGTCCTTGTCCTTGTCCTTGTCCCGATCCCGATGCTTCTTCTCCTTGTGCGTGGACGTCGGGCCGAAACTGGGCAGGCTCCCGTCGTCCTCGACGTCAAACGACATCAGCGCAACCTTCGCCCTCTTCTTCTCCTTCTCCTTCTCCTTCTCCTTCTCCTTCTCCTTCTTCTTGTCCCTGCTCTTCTCCGAAGCCTTGTCCCTGCCGGACTCGCGCTCCGAACGCGGGACGAACGTCGGCTTGAACGTCGCCAAGTCGATCTTCTCTGCTGGCGCGTTTGGCTGTGGGGGAGGAGGGGCTGGGGTTTCAGCGGGCTTTGGCGGGGGAGCGAGGACATCGGATAGAGTCAGAGGGGGCGTCGCCTCGTCCTCTTTCTCGCCCTCGTCATCGCTATCTTCATCATCGCTGGCGAAGATCGCCTTGAACACGTCCATCGCCGGCCGCTGGTACGTAAGGATGTCTGTTCCCTGCGTCTCGTCCTCGCCCAGCCCGACATTCGCCAAATTCCTCGGTCCTTTGGCCTTAGACTCCTCGACCACAGCGTTTCCGCCCTCTGTGCCTGCAGTGATCATCGCGGGGGCCGGACCTGCAGGCGTACCTGCGTCCCTCTTCGCGGCCGCCTCCGTAGTCGCGAACTCAAAGTCAGACGAGGCAGCGCCGGCTTGCGCGGTTGTGTCCACCTCCGGCTCCTTCACGCCAAACCGCTTGCACAGAAGCCGCGCAGGCTGCCAGGGTACGGTCTCACGAGTGAGCCGGCCGAACATCCCCATCCGCACTGCGCCCATCTTGGGGTCTTCCTCTTCCTTCTCCTTGGCTCCCTCGTCTTCGCCGGCGTCATCGGCGTACGACGTGGGCTGATGCAGCCCCTCGACGACCTTCGGACCCATCTCGACCACAGCCCCAGTGCGGAAGCGGCTCGCCATTGCGCCTGAGAGTGGCTTGAAGACCGTCGCGGACTTTGCATAGTCCTCGAGTTCCTTATTGAACTCGTCGGTGCTCTGCCCGGGGAGGGGACCGAACCCGAGGCTCTGGGAGGACGCGTCGGCCTGGAAGGTGAGGAAAGCGATGTAGCGGGATTGCTTAAGGGGGTCAGCAGTGAATGGCTGGAAGCCCGTCAAGGCGGCTTTCGCAACAGAGGGGTGGAGACGAGGGATGTGCACCCCACCAGGTGCGGGAGGAGGCGGTCCCGGTGACGGTGGACGCGGAGCAGAAGGCGGCTCGGGGGCACCTTCGGTGCGCGTGGCGCGGAAAGCCTGCAAGCGGTCCCTGTCCTTCTGTGAAAGATACTCGAAGATCGAACGTGTCTTCGCTGGCAGAGGCGTCTCACCCAGCATTGTTCCTCGCTACACGGGATGTACTTCAGACAAGAATAACCACGGGATGGTAGACGACTGACCTCATCGGCGGACAATTGACTTGCCTTCCACGCCGCGTGGCATTGAACGGGATGCTGTATGCCTCTCGTCCGGTCGCTGATCGCAGGCTCGTTCTCCTTGTCCTTGCCTTGTTCCCATACTCTCTTCGGGTTTGGCTGCCATCCTGGTGGGACGTCCGGCAGAGGAAACCTGGACCAAGGTCAAAATGACATCGTTGCGCAGCACCATAAGCACATACCATCTGTCTTCCGATACAGGCTTATCCGACAGCACAAAGCCCTTTAATACGGGTGTGCCGTCGTTGAAGGTCTGTGTGATACCAGGTGGCACTCTCTTGTCGAACGCATTCAGCTGAAGGTAAGAGACTGGGTACACGAACGCACTCACCGGTCCTTGTGTAGTCTGATGCTTGGAACTTCTCCGACCAATGCTGATGTGGTCGCCGTCGTCGCCGAGCATGCTGTCATACGCCACACGGTTTCGAGCGGCTGGGCCAATGCCACCGTCATAGACATCAATGTCATCTTCATCTGCGTCGTTCAGTGCCCCCAACCCGAAACCAGCTGCACGTCAATGGTACATCAGCAATGCCCGCCGCGTCGCAGAAGAGCGGACATACCAGCCAACTGCGGACCGGAAGGACCCCTCTCTCCGCCTGCGCCGTGCCCGACACTCTCATTGAGACCGAGGCCAGGCGAGTATCCGAGCCCGTGGAAGTTGTCCTTCCGACGCGCAATAAGCACTGGGGTATCTCGCCTGGGATATGTGTGCTTCTTCGCTTCCTCGAGGTCCTCTTCATCGCCCTCGACCTCCTTCGAAGGGTCAAGGAATCCCGCGTCTTGTGCCTTGCGCTGCGCGTATGTCAGTCGGGGACCGATCCCCTGTCCTACTCGCCAGCCCATCTTCCTCAGGATGCGCGCCCCTACAGAGTCTTTGGGTGCGGGGGCGAGGGAAGCAGCGAGTGCGGCTGTGATTGGACTTCACCCGGGCGGGTGTCAGTCAGGACGACGAGATTTAACTAGAGACTGCGCACTCTTGTTCGTCCGCTTCGCCGGCCTGCTTGCTTTTTTCCGCCGCCGTGCCCCCAAAATCCATCTCCTCATGCTCATCGACCAGCTTCCTGCTCTCCCGCAGCTCCGCAAGATCCTCCTCGTCCATGAAGTCCTCCGGGCGCGCGGCCTTCTTCTTCGCGCGCTCGCTCCGAGACGAGACGAAGGTCGACGGCGTCCATCCCTCCTTCGAGCCGACGGAGTTAAAGTATCCAGCAGAGAACCCGCCCGTAAACGCTCCGTGCAGCCTCCTGCGACCCTTCTCATCCCGTACCTGGAGCACAATGCCGGTTGAATGGGCGGAATACCGGCATGAAAGTAGGTAAACGTACGTCTTGCTTCCATAGCGGCACGAACTCTCCAGTGTCCTTGGATTTCTCGAGCGGAGGTAAAGGTGTTCCGATCTGCCAGGCAGAGATGATGAATGATACACGGGATGAGGAAGATGACCTGGCGACGCACCAGGCAGAACGACTCGTTCGCCTTCGAACTGGCTGTGTCCACGCCAAGGTCATTCAATTTCCGCTTCAGCCGGCTAGTCATCGTACACGGTGCGCATCAGGGTGTGAGTAGATTCTGAGTTAACCACAGGTTAGACCTGGTTAGACGGAGTGATGAGGTTACGCCAGAGGTAGCTTGCAAGTCGTCAGCGGCACCGGTGACGCAAAGGCTAACAGGCGCTAACAGGTGATGTAGGGCGCTCACGCTTCCTGACTTCTGTCCTGAACCACTACCACGTTATAGTCAATTGCTTCCTCCTCATGGCATTCATTCGAATCTTGTACGCAGGCTGCTTGAACTCATCCTGCCTGCATGTGCGGCTTCAAGGGATTGCAAGGTGTATGCGGTTTCGCACGCGACAGGGTCACGGTCTCATGCGGGTGCGCAGCTCAGATCATATGGAAACGAAAATTCACCATCAATACTGCTAGGCCAGTTCCACTCACCGGAGCATCGTGAGGGCCGCTTATACGCACAAGCACTGGGCGTCGGCTTCACCTTGACACGCTTCCCACATCGCATGACGCGCAGCGCATGCTAACGTTATGCGTTCCACAGCCTCTGCATTCAGTGGCAGGAGTGCGGACAACGGGACGTAAAGGCAGCCGAAGGGGCCTCCACGCTGTCGTTGTGGCAAGGCGGCTCTTATCCTGTTACGCACAGACGCGAGCGACGCGTCCTCGGAGGCACACGGGCACACGGCGTCGCAGAAGCACCGGTCGACTCAGCATGTGGACGGGGCGCTATCCCTTCCGAGGCTTGTAAGTGTTTCGGACGTGTCGTCGCTTGCTGACTCTTGGTCCATTCTTGCAGCCGTGCAAGCCCAGGAAGCGGATGCAATTCCCAGGCGGCCGAGACGGGAACTACCATCTGGTCAGCGGCCCCACGGGTCGGCGGTCCAGTCGACCCAGAACGCGCGCATACACCCACTCCTTTGGTATGTAACATGCGAGTCTTCCGTTCATGACATAATCAAACACCCCGGCTTATGTGCCAACGACTCTGAGCGTATCTGGCAGATCCGGTACACAACTCGGACGCCTACCAACCCTCAAACTCTGAAGTCCAGCGGTCGCTGGATGGTTATTGGCGCAAATAGCAAGATGTGCCTGGGTGCGTCTCGCCCCTCATCCGACTCGCGAGCGATTGTCGTTCCGCGTAACCGACCGTCTCGTCGAGCATCCGCCGGCGCAGCTTCGCAATGCCCTGAAACCACCGGGTCCGACAGCTTCGTCCGCTAGTGTCTCTCTCACCGCTCGGAGCTTGCAGTTCCAGGCAGGTCGCAGCTCCTCCTCTTACGCCGACGGACAATCATCAAAATTCTCGGAAGGCCCAACAACTCGAACATGAGGTCACCATCTTTTCCGGGATCCACGGCGTGGGCCGGGTGCATCTCGAAGTCTTGCAAGCAGTGCCGTCAAAATTTTGCGGGGATGTTCCTGATTTCCTGAGGTTTCTATTGGCATCAGTACGCTTGAAGGTCCGCCTTATCGCCCTCTGTGATTTTGCTCTGCTTCCTTATCGCAGAACTCTAGAACCCTCGCCTTTTCGCGTGCCCCTTCCTCCCAAAGAATAGGCATCACAAGCGGTCATCCCTACGAACTTCGAAGCCACAACACCTCGCCTGTCGTCATAGGGGGGCCGTAATCATCGTGTCTGAAAATGGAGCGAAGTCGAGGAGGACGTGGCAAGAGATAAGCGCCACTGACGGTGTGCGCCCATCCCGAGCCCGTTGTAAGTCGCCCTGTTACGTCGAACCCGCGTTGCTGTACTCACGGCATTTTTTTCAGCAGGTGCAAGTAGCAGGAGCTGCCACCCATCGACGTCGTTCTCTATGGCCCATTAACCTCGCACTGGGTGGCGTCAACACGAAGCGCCCATGTCATACACTGCATTTTTGGAGCTCTGCCGTCAAGTCCACGACCTGACCCTCCTTTGCATACACACCGTTGCAAGCCTTGACACGAGCCCTTCAAACTATGTACGGTGGTCGCGTGCGCTCTACCGGCGGAATGGTCGACCTTCGCAGTGTCGTGTTGTTGAAGGAGGATCTCGTGCAAGCGATCTGATGGGATCGGGCCAGGGGTCGCGGGAGTGTTGTTACCGTTCGAGGAGGTCGGCAAAAGGCCAGTGCCTGATCGGGCGTCTCCAACGCCACGGCTGTCGTCGCACGCTGCGAACCCGCTCGTGACAGTTTTCGCCCCACGCCTGTGCGCCCAATCGTTTACCCAATCTCGAGCCCGCCCGCTCAGGTCCGTCCGCTATTCCGGACTACAGCCGACCCCGCATTCTGCGCCCACCGCGGCACGCGAGCTCTGCGAGAGTCGACTCCAAGACCCGAGACGCAAGCGTCGAGCATCTCAACATGATGAGCGGGTCGCGCGTATCACGACAGCGCAGTGAGCACGGCAAGCGTTTGAAAATGTGGTGGGATGCCACCGTCCACGAGCTAGCACCATCAGTCAATCAGACGTTATCGGTGGTGTCCACAAGCTGACGGTCCTTATCTTCCCCATGCTCTTTTCGGAATCGTCCAGCCGCGCCAACCATAGTTTGATCGCTCGGCTCTCGTTCGTCCGGTGTTTATACGTCCACCTTCCTCTGAGGAGCGGTGAGCTATTTCTCCCACGCACCTGAGGTTGGGTCGCCCCCTCCGTTCGTTTCCGTCCACCCTCCCCTCCCCATCTCCCCCCTTCGTTCCTTCCTCCAAGTTGTTCGACCATGTCCGAACACGAGTACGGGGAGAAGCAGCCCGACCATACGAGTTCCGTTGAGAAGGGAACCGTTCACGACTATGTCGTGCAGCAGACGGACAACCGTTACCATTTCGATGCTGCCGACCTCGATCGGGTGCAGCGCAAGCTCAAGCAGCGCCATGTCCAGATGATCGCTGTGAGTTCCCTCATTTCATCGCTTCAAGCATCCCGGGCATCGCGGGTGGAAGTACTGAAGCCGACGATAGATCGCTGGAACTCTTGGTACCGGTCTCTTCCTGGGTTCCGGTCTTTCTCTCCAAGCCGCCGGCCCTCTTGGTGCCCTC
The DNA here is from genome assembly GCA_022592435.1 of Cerioporus squamosus. Taxonomy (NCBI): domain Eukaryota; kingdom Fungi; phylum Basidiomycota; class Agaricomycetes; order Polyporales; family Polyporaceae; genus Cerioporus; species Cerioporus squamosus. The sequence continues at coordinate 16,688 of JABYQS010000566.1, forward strand.
ATCGCGTACGGTTTTGTCGGCACCACGGCCTACGCATCTCTCTGCGCCGTCGGTGAGATGACTTCGCATGCTCCATCTCCGGTACCTTCCCCCACTTCGCCGCGCGGTGGGTCGACCCGCATTGGTTTCGCTGTCGGGTAAGCGTCCTCGTCACGTTGCTCATGTGGTTCCTGAGCTTCTGTTTGACGCTGTATCCTTCCACCATGTGCCCTCCAGCTGGAATTACTTCTACACCAACGCCATCTCCGTTCCTGTGGAAATCACGCTGCCGGCCTGCTCCTCACCTTCTGGACTCTAACGTACGTATGATTGCATCTCCACACTCCACTTGCGACGACATGGAAAACTGACCACGATCTGCCCTATTGCCGCTCTTAGCCCAACCATCAAGCTGCGTACACGGCTGCCATTATCGTTTGCGCATGCGCCATCAACATCTTTGGTGTACGGTGGTTTGGAGAGTCTGAGTTTATGTTTTCGATCATTAAGCGTGAGTATTTACTGGGTGCAGTCCTCACGGCTGCGTTCCGTCTCATGGAGTCGCGCTTCTTCTGACTTCTCATGGTTATTGCATAGTCGCCCTGATCACTATCCTCATCATCACGGGTTTGGTCATCGACCTTGGCGGTGCACCCGGTCAGCAAAGATTGGGTTTCCACGTATGTCGTTTTCTCTTGGCAGGGTCATGGTTTGAAGCTGGTCTAACGGTTCGTTTCTCTAGTACTGGAGGGATCCCGGTCCCCTCAACGGTGGTCTTGAACCCAAGCACCCGTCCCTTGACCGTTCCTCGGTATCCTCTCTGTACTCGTCCAGGCCCGTTCTCTTCCAGGGTATGGAGCTTGTCGCAATGTGAGTTTAGGTCCCAGGAATTACTGCACTTCCCACCTGACATTGGCCTCCGTAGCGCTGCTTCCGAGACTATCAGCCCTCGCCGCAACATCGCCAAGGCTGTCCGCCGTGTCTTCTGGCGTATCCTCCTCTTCTCTACGTGAGTCCCGACAGTCATGCAACCTTAGTCTGGTCTGATCTGACTTGTGTGTCCCCAGATGCTTGGTCTCCTCATCACCGGCATGGTTGTTCCCTACAACGACCCCAACCTGCTCAACGACACCGGTAACGCCGCCGAGTCACCGTATGTAATCGCCATGACCCGCGCTGGCATCAAGGTCCTCCCGCACATCATCAATGCCGGTGTTTTCACCTCCGCGTCTCTGCCGGAAACTCCTTCCTGTTTTGCTCGTCCCGAGTGCTCTACGGTCTCGCTCTCCGCGGTCAGGCGCCCAAGATCTTCACGTACTGCACGAAGAACGGTCTTCCGTTGGCCGCCGTCCGCGCGGCCAGCGCCTTCTCGCTCCTATCGTTCATGAACGTATCGTCCGGCGCGGAGACGTCTTCAACTGGTTCGTCAACCTCTCGACCGTCGGCGGTTTTTTTGCGTCTGGTGGTCCATGAACCTCACC
>JABYQS010000567.1:0-18098 GCA_022592435.1 Cerioporus squamosus
GCCCCTGCCTCGCACTGAGATTGTGAAGCCGAAGCTAATCGACATTGCGGCGGTTGTATCCCTGCAGTCAAAGCACGTCAAACTTACGGTTACGCTTAAAGGTAAAGTGGACACCTACGCTACGGCCGTCCTCCTCCTCAGTGGTACAGCGGTTGTATCCCTGTGCACAGATGAGTCACGATACGAGAGCAGAAGGCTTCGAGAAACAGATTTACACTGCGGCCGTCAGTCTTGGCTGTGTCGCGACGATTATATCCCTGATAGTAGACGTCAGCGTAAGCAACGAGCATGCAGATACCCGTTCCCCGACGTACACTGCGTCCATCGGTCACGGGTTCGACCACGCCGGGCGGCTGAGCGGTTGACTAGCGATGGAACGAGGGGGTTAGCGGCGGTCACAAGCAGGACGGGAGTTAGGCAAGAGCAAAAGACTTGCCTTCTCGACAATGGCGAGCACGGTGACGAGCAAGAGCACGGAGAAGAGGTGAGTGAGCTTCATCTTTGCACTGGAGTGATGGGACGCTGGTCGGTGTTGGAGTGAATGCGCAAAACAGACTCGCATTTATAGCCGTTCGATACTCCCTCTGCACTGCGGGATCATCTCAGGGAGTAAATAACCTGCGCAAGCGGGGACAAATAACCACCCGGACCCCGAAAATCTCCTGATTGGTGGGGACGATCCTAGTACTCTCCGCCGAAGATCGGGGTGTCCGCCTAAACCCTTCAGCGGCGTTGTTGTCCTCTCGCAGGAAACAGTCAGGCTTATTTCAATTGAAGATGCTGTGTCTCCGAGTCTGGCCTATTAACGTCAGATATGGTTAACACCAAGGGAGAGCCGAGAGAATCTAGAGTCACCTGGTTGCCGGAGCTCGGAGGGAAAGAGTACCTGAGTATGCTGTTCAGCTGCGGTACTGTGGCTCTCTTACCTGACAGCTGTATGAACCACACACTGATCATTGATTCTAGGTTGGTCTTGACTCGGAGATAGAACGTTCTGCAAAGTCGCGGCTCTGACGGGCTGTGCTGGCGCGACTTCTGCCACTTCAGGACATGGAAGACCGGATCGGACCCGGATTGGTTTGCATTGCCGTGTGCCAGTGCTCGCCGAATGCAGATATGTCAAGCGCAGTGAGCGTTAACGGATGTCCACAATCAGAGGGGGGACTCACTCTACCGAATCCAGGGATAGTGTCAGGGGGTAGCCGACTGCTACTCCTTGATCTACCGTGCCAAAAGCGAGCGGCCGGTGAATATCGGTGAGAAGTCATAGAATGCCGATAGGGGAACTTACCTGAAGTGTGTGTCACCGGACCGCAAGGATGCCATAAGTTGAAGCCAGGATACTGACGATACAAAGCAGTCAGGTCGCTGTACCTCTGCAGCCTTGACTACGCCGATGTTGGGATCTGTCAGAGTGTGTGAGAGCGTACTAGTATGTGAGTATCGTCCGCAACGGCCCTAAACTCCATGGGAAGCTGTTCTGGAAACTGATAAAACATACCGAATAAGTCGAGAGAGATGTGGTGACCGTCTAAGCCTCTTGCAGCCCGCACTCCTACGATACTGGCATCTGCACATACTTAGCATGAGAAATACAGGAACATATGAGATCGTTGAGTCCTCGTCTCAGCTCGTCAACAATATGGGAGCGTACTCACATGAGCACGTAACCGCCCTGCGGCGGATATTCATGAGAATTTCCAGCCACAATGACTCTAGGAAGGCACGCCTTCTGCTTACGGCGAGCTCAACCAAGCTGATGGTTACGAGACTCCTAGCCGATGAATAGAAGCCTAGGTAAAATGGACTCAGCCGCCTCGAAGAGTCCGCAGATACGGCTATAACTCCTACCTCAGCCAGACTCACGACGCAGTTGCCCAATCTCCGTTGCCACTTGCATCTGGTATCTTGAACAAGCGGCGGCCGTCAACATACCGTAAATGCGCGCCTGGCAGATTTGGATCGGATTTGTACTTGAAGTCGCCGGTCGGTCTGCGTCACTTGAACAAGATTGCATAGCTTTGGCATGTAGACAGTAGATGAACACGTATCGGCAATACTCATTCGTACCTCCCACCATCTTCAGCTTCCGCACTCCGGATTCAGACGCTGTCTGAGCGCTCCTCCCGACCCATGGGAACCAGGTCGATGACATCCTTGGAAGTATCGTGCGTCGCGTAGGTCTCCTGGCTTACGTCTATGCGGATGCTGCGACTTCCCGCTGTTGCAGCATCGCTGAAAAGGGTGCGGCTCCGGCTGGCATGCATGGAGGAGCCACCGATTGTCGTGAAGCTTTGCGTCAATACTTCCGGTCGGGAGGCGAACGCACGGTTGTTGAGGCTGACGAGAAATGTGTTGGAGTAGAGCTTCGGAAGGACCAGGGCCCTGCGAGCAAGATATAGCCTCAGTGATCGGAAGGGCATATTGTGGAGACTCACGGGCACTCGAACAGAAGGTCGTCCTGCGGCGGCGGACTGAGCAACAGCTCAGTATAGAAAGTTAGACAGGACTAACCATGTGAGTCATGAACGCAATTGCGTATACCAGGGCCACAACGGCTGTAGTGTTGGTTCAGTCCCAAGTTCGGATGCATCTGTGGTGCCCGTACCGGTCAACGCTCCAGTCTCGACTCCAAGCCAGATGAGCTTATGTATCATCGCATCCGATTGCTTGATGCCGGTCTTCGACCTGAGCAACTGTAAGGTATGTCAGAGACGCAGACAGGACCGCATGACCATGTGCCTTACCAGGTATGCCATGCTTCCAGCAATGATAGCGTCGACGACTGCAGCCGTGATGACACCGAGCTGTCGAGATGGTTAACAGCAATTGCTGCGCAGCCGGCGTAACGTACTGAGACCATCACCCGATTCAGACTCGCTTCGACGGCGTTGGCTTGGATTATGACGAGCTGCATGCAGCGTCAGCTTGAGTTCGACCGTGGCGATAGGTGGACGGAACACTTACAACCACTCCTCCAGCAATCCCAGCGCCATCTGAGCAAATGAGAGCTGTATCAAGAGTCAGATACGGTTGTAGACCACGGGAAAGAAGTAACGTACGAATATGACTACTCCAGTGAGCACCTTCGAGCGCGACAGCATCCAGATCCTCCATGCGAAGAAACACTGTACGACGAACGAGACGGCCGCCGTCATATAGGGCCACTGAACAAGGTGTTGTGATAGGACATTAAGCTTTGGATGCTCCCGTAGTGGTAGACGTAGATCTCGAAGTAGGATCGTGTGACGAGGCCGATCTGGACCCACTCCCAGATGAAGGTTCCCCAAACGAGGAGCTTGAGGAGACGGCGATCCTGCGGGAACGACGTGTAGTACATGTCTGAGGGGCATATGAGCATCATCAGCGTTTTGAGTCGCAAGACCCAGGCTTACAGCACTGAAGTGTGAGGACGCCTTGAAGTCCCCATGACAGGAAGGCTCCCATGAGCTAGAGTAGACGCATAAGGCATGTCCGTCAGGCGGCTGAGACAGTGTGATGGTGGGTATACACAGACCTGAGGTCCCACCCTGAGAAGGAAAATGACTAAGAATTAGTCCGCCATTATATAGTGTACAAGTACATACAGGAGGTTCAAATTTGAGGGCAGCTGTGTAGCCGTTGCACTGAAGGATGCTGGAGCCATAATCGAGTATGAGTGGATTGTGTCAGGAGAGATCGAGCGGGTGCTCGAGGACCTCTAAAGCAAGTCTCGATGAGCGGTGCGGGAGTCCTATATACGTACTTGTATACGGAAGAAGTCCCGACGAACACGAAACCTTACCGAAGCCACTACTGGTCGGACCAGATACTGTTGACGGAGTTGACACGAAGCGGCTTGATGAGCGTTGCATGTCAAAGTAGGAAGTGTGCTGCCTGTCGTACTCGCAATCCATATGAGAGCAAACACGAGGCTCAGATGACCCGATGAACCGATGAACACTCACCAATCCTGCTCTCACTCATCTGCTTCGACACAAGTGGGGGGATATGTTGCACGTTCAGGAGGATGGACGTGTGGGCGTATCTTCGCTGCATCGCCGGCGGCAGCGTCCACCCAAAGATCGTACCTGACAGCAGGAAGATCTGACTTGATGATACAGAGGTTCAGTGGCATCTGCTCAGTGCCAGTAATCTGTAATGAAACCATCCCGTGAATATAGCCTCTCCACGCCGTGCGTCAGTACGCTGTTTTCAAAGTAATACTCACGAGTGATCCACATGCAGCGTGGATGTATCGTCAGTGGTCAGCCAACCTCGTCGCTGCATAGAAGAAGCATTCGGGCAAACGTTCTGGCATTCTTCTTACTATCAAATTGAGTTCACGGACACTTTCTCCAACGATTCGAATCTGAAGAAGTGCTCACCTCGGGATCATGCCACCCACCATCCACCTGTGCATTGTTGAAAGCTCGGGTTGCAGGTCCAACGCCTGACCTGACGATGTGTAGTGCGCACGAAAGTGCAGAATGCTCTCCCTCAATTGTTTGCCATGAAGATTACAACAGAACATACGACTTACCAAGTGGCGGCGGCAATCAAAGATCCGCGATCGTTCGTGGATTCAGTCAAGAGACCGTAGATGTAGAACGTCAACCGAATCCAGCTGGTTCTGGCTGAGCGAGCGCGAGTTCTCCGAGATTTCCATGCTCTGGATCCCGAGCTCCTGACAGGTCGAGCCCGGGCTATCCTGCCACTCACAGCGTCAGCATGATGTGCCCGAACTCAATCACGGTCCTATAATAGAGGAGACGAACCTTCTCGTACAGAGATACGTGCTATAGCCATGCTCTGGACATGTTGACATACGGCGTCATGGACTCTTGTACCTCGCCGTGGCCTTTACCTCCTGCTGTCATCCGACTCTTCCGCCTTCATCTGAAGGCTGTGGACTCGTCCACCTTCGCAATTGATGACAGCCGGGAGCGGGGGCTGGCGGCTGGGGTACGGACCAGCTGCACAAGCTGGCGGGAGGAGCATTGGACCGTGAAGATTCTGCGGTGGTCCGGTATGAGTATGCAAACAGAGATGAGGGTCATGCTGTGATGATTCGTACTTAGAGCACTCCGCACCTGAGCAGCTACCTTAGCGGAGCGACGCTCCGCTTCTGAGCGCTAGGCACTCCGGTTACCGGGGGCCCGAGGTTGCCGGGTCGCTCCAGGCCGCTGCTGTCGAACTTTCGCACAGACGTCGTATTGACCGGGGACCCTCGACCTCTGACATGTACACTTTATGAATGTTGCGTAGTTAGGGAGCCAAGAAACTCTCCAATATTTCTCTGTGACATCTGTCGCTGCGGAGACTAGATATCCCACCCGTCGCGTCAGGTCGCGTCAATTTTCTAGTGCCCCTGAGCCTGCAGAGAGAAGTCAATCATCCCCGACAGTACAATTTGAGAGCGCAGGGACCGCAACAAGCATACACCAGACAACCACAGTTATGACATGACGTTGCTCAGGACGACGGTAGGCTGCCAGTCCTCCTCCAGTACTCCACCCATTTCCTCACATCATCGACATCCAGCTGCTTCAAGCCCGGATCGCGCAGCACGGAGATACGCATACTGCTCTCCCCAAGGGCCATAAGAACAGATTGGCTGTCGTTCTCGGCTACCGACACGTCCAGGGTTGACGCCCCCGAAGGGAATATTTCTGAGAGGCTGACGGCGGCTTGGACGAACTTCGCATCGTAGGCACCCGGACGCTCGCGGAGAGTCGGCACCTGGGACATCCACGTCGCGTAGTCGATCATCGGCAGGCCGAGGATTGTAGAGAAGTGCCCCATGATGTCGGACCAAGTGACGGGGCGTGGATGGCGGAGGTGGACGATGCTGTGAGAAGACGCCGCTCCTACCATCTCGATGATGGCTGACGCTGCGACGTGAACTGGGAGCCACGATACAGGCTATACACATACTCATCAATCAAGTAGGCCAACGTGTCAGAGTATGAACAGGACGTACCCCTTGACCATCTGGAAGGCAGCGTAGAACGGCGCTGACTGATATCATGACCGGAAGCCACTCCGATGAGTTCCACACGCCGCTGCGACCGCCTGCGAGCTGCCCAATGCGCACGATCGTCGTCTGCAGAGAGGTTCGTTCTGATGCGACCTGAATCAGCTGCTCTGCTATCCACTTCGACTCGCTGTACCCCTGGCCGACTGCGATTGCCGCGTCGAGGGGCTGCTCCATGGGAAGAACGTTGGAGGTGTAACCTGATCCACAGTTAGCATCGGATCGTCCGCAAGACATCCCTCGCTAGACTCACTTCTGAAGATGCCCGAAGTGCTGCCAAACAGCATGGAAACCGGACCGTACAGGAGAGCTTCTGTAGCGAGGTCCAACATTTCGCGCAGAGCGAACAGGGCGCTCTTGAAGAACGGAAGTGGAAGCGCGAAACTCAACGGCCAGGCTACACCAAGGTGAACGTCGCAAACACACAGGCAAATTGAGGTGCTTACCAACGTGGATGATGTGCGATACGGAACGCGTGATCTGCAGAGCGATATTCAGATCGAATGCCTATGTCATCGAGTGGGTACTCGTACCTCTTCGTACGCAGCAGGGTCAATACCAAGCCGCTTCCCCTCAAACGGACAATCCACCAAAACAAGTTTAGGCGAGTCCAAGAGCGTCGCATCGAGTCCTCTAGCCTCGAAGGCTGCGAGTTGTCGTTCCTTGGCGCTGTGACCATTCTGCCCAGGTCGCACTAGCGCTATGACCTTGTCGTATCCAGGATTGGCGAGCAGCTCGGCGAGGATATGGGAACCGAGGCTTCCGGTCGTCCCTGTAACCAGAGCGACGAGCGACTCTCGCTGCCTTGGAACCCCGTCGGGTATGCCGCGAGCGGCCATGGTCGCGCTCAGCTCTTGGAGTAACCTTTGCATGTCGCGGATGCGGCTGTCGATGTAACGGTCTCGGTCTTCGGCTGACTGAACAAGTGTTCCCGTTGCATCATCTGCTGAGTTGTCCATCCGTGCTTGAAGGTCGAGTATCGTGAGATCAGCAAGGAGCTGCAGTTGCGAGACAGAGAGGAGGGGTCGCAGGGCGAAGGAGAGGGCCGAGGCAGAGAGTGAGTCTAAGCCGTACGAGGTCAACGGGACGTTTGGGCTGATATCAGCTTCCTGGAGGTCGAGAACGTTGCAGACAATCTGCACCAAGGACATCTTCTCGTCACTATCTGTGTCGGTCAAGGAGGAGTCGTCATGAAGAACAAGGTAGTCGTATAGTTGGGACGGGCCCATCTTGTCGTGGACGACTCGCCAGTCGAGTCAGTAGTATTGCCAGACATGCCCTTCTTGGAGCTTGCGGATCACATCGCCCAGGTAGTTGCACAGTTCTGGGAGAACATATCAGCTTCACTGGATTTACAGTGTATACCGATGACCGCACTCACCTCGACCCGTCATTCCATAACTGGCAGCACGTCGCACACGAGACTTGTACAAGTCGTCGTTTAGCGTGAGTACCCCACTGTCCAAGATGATCGGGCAGATCATCGAGAATGCGTTCCGATACTTGCGAGACATGCCCGAGAGGGCAGTATTAGCCCTAAGATGAAGTCAGTTATCGTAACATAAGAATGCAAGGCCCAACTTACGCTGCATAGTTCGTCTGCCCCTGGTTTCCAAACAGCGCAGCGACAGATGAAAAAGCGATGCAGAAGTCGAGGGACGGGATGTCTACCACCTGAGACAATGTCTCGAGTACGTCCAGTTTGGAAGGGAAGACCCTGTCGAAGCTCTCTTGTGTGTGCGACGCGAACATTCGATCGTTGAGTAGCCATGTAAGCATGAAGGCTCCTCCTAGTGGGGCTGAGACGTCTTCTAGAACAGCTTGCAGTTGCTCTCTGGAGGTGGCGTCGGCAGATGGTGTACAGAGGACGAGGTCTTCCCTGACCTGGAGGTACTGGAGAATTCTCAGTGCGATGAAGTCGCCTCTCTTCTTGAGACCATCCGGGCCCGAGCGCGACGTCAAGACGATGTGCCTAGCCCCATTCTGAGTATGAGTCAGCGCGAGCTCCCCATAGTATATGGAGGGTGTGCTCACCTCGTACATCCACAGAGCAATGTACAGTCCCAGGCTTCCGACACCTCCAATGAGAAGATACGCTTTCCGCGGGTCGAACAGAGACGGCGGTCGTGCGGTTTCCACTGCCATGAGACCTCGGAGCGAGTCGAGCAACGGAAGGTAGTGAACTTGACGGCCGTGCTGTTGGCGACTATGTTGTAGAGCAGCCCGGACTGCGTCGCCTACCACCCATGGATCCTCTACAAGGGTACGTGACAACCCACCGTCCGGATCGTTCCAGAAAAACACCCTTCCAGAGGGCGGGAGCAGAGTGCGGAGGAGCGCCATCTCGCGCGTGTTCCGCGTGCCAGAGATGATGACATGGGGCTTCAGCGCGTAGAAGGGCTTGACCGCGCTGTCCGATAAGGAGTCGACGTGCGAGACATCTATTCCCAGTCTCCTGAGTACGCCTTGGACTTTCTGATGGAGCTCTTCATCGGAACACTCAAATATGAGCGCGCGCATGCCATGATGACGCGAGGAATCCGAGAAGATAGGAGGACCAAGCGCGAGCGCTGCGATGGCGGGTGCAAGGATGGATGGACCGAGGGCTTCTGAGTCTAGGAAGTCGCTGTCGACGTCCACGACGGAACTCTCATGTATCTCGAGGTGGCTGCAAAGCTCGGATGAAGTGATGCCGACAACAACTCGCGAAGAGTTTTGAAGAGTAGCCATGAATGCCCTGACGGGGCTGCGGTGAGGGTGGACAGCAGAAACCTGAGCGACACGCCGATGTTGAAGGGCCACAGGAACGTAACTATGGACCAGCTTTCCATCCCGTACCACCCACGGAAGACTCGGATCAAATGGGACCTCGTCGGATGGGGCCGAGGAGAGAGTGATACGTGGTACGCACACAGCGCCATCCGTGCCGACCCTCATCTCCAGGTGTGTCGCAGGTAGCGTTGCTAGGAAGTCCGACCACCAGAGCTGCTGAGACTTTGCAACAGTAGCGTCGAACACAGCAACGCGAACGATCCACGCAAGGTGTTCCCTCCGGAGGCTCCGCGTGAATCCAAGCGCTGCGTCGCCGTCCACACCTTCCTGAGCAACGAAGAGAATCGATGCGTGCTCCAGGGGATCCAGGGAGGAAAGCGAATGCTGGAGACTCATCTCGTCGCCCCGTACGTAGTGCAGGATGAGTGAGGCATGATCGTGACCGGCATCAGACAAGACTTCTGTAGCGTGTGTAGCGCTGTCCGATTTCGAGCTCGACGGAGTTGATGACGAGAGACAGTTCATGGTTGAAAGAGTGCTTCCTGATACGCCATCGGAGACCACGGTTGGCGGGAGCTCGGAGAGCGGCACCAATCCCTCTGGATGAGTGGGGAGTAGGAGGTCGGTGGGTTCGTAGACTACGTCGTAGCGCTTGTTGACGGTGCCGCGTGCGAAGCCATGTCGCGCCACCTCCAGTTGTTCAAGCACACAAAGCAGCGACCCAGAGTCGTCGCAGACAATGATGTCAAACGTAATGGCGTCTGAATACGAAGTCAGTTGAATTTACTGTACGATGTCTCTGATAGAGTCCACATACCGGGAGACCAGGAGATCGTCCTCGCCTTAGCATACAGGGTTTCAGGGAATGCTCCCCTCCTGAGGCGCGAGTACGTGCGGAAAGCAGCCAACGTGTTCGGGAGATGGTATATGTTGCGGTCGTAATTGCCCGTAACCATAGGATGTGCAACGAAGTGCAAGGCGGCGTCAAGGATAGCAGGATGGACTATATAGTCTGCGATGCTGCATATGGTTGCATCAGTGATATGTTGTTGAAGTGAGACGTTCGAGGCGTACTCACTTCACGATGTCTTCATTTCGCCCCCTGATCTTGACAAGCGCTTCGACTGTGCCGTCCGTGCGGTTGGCGATGTGACATTCCTGGATCCATTGATACAAGGGACCGTATTGCAGTACATGCTCAACAGCTGAGTAGAAGTCTGAAGAGAGAGACTTAGCAGAGAAACAGACTTGAGATGTGATCTCGTACCGCTGGCCCTGACTGGCTTCATGCTCGCGCGTATGGACTCAACATCCACCTTTGGTACGTCGTTCTCCGCGGTTGGCTCCATCGACAGGAAGCCACTAGCATGTAGCCTATTATACTGCAAGTGCGTGTGAAGTGCGTGTGAGTATGACTTTGTCTCCCACATTCGCGCGGGCTTCCACCTCACCTGAATTGGCCAGCTGGTCACGTCCGCGGTAGAGGCGCTCCGGATGCTCCATTGGGTCTCGAACAGCTCGACTTGGATAGGCGTAGGATGATTCGACGAGAGAGGCAACATCCGATGGAACTTGACATCGTGTAAATCCGTTGCACCAAACTCGAGCGCCTGCAAGAGGCTGTCAACAACACGAACTCTCACAGCGCTTGAAAGCACGCACCATCTCAATGAAACCAGAGGCAGGCATGATGGGCTCGCCCTTGACCACATGGTCAGCTAGTTCCGGGTGTGTCTTTGCGTTCACCCTCAACTGCGGGTAGTTCAAGGGCCCGTTACGATGCTGTCTCTGCCGCACGATCTCAGAGGTCTGCACGAACCAGGGGACGCTCTTCGGCGCGAACGGGTACTTCGGCAGGGTCCCCGTGAAGCGGCCCGCGCTCCCATACAGCGCGTCGAAGTCGACGCAGTTGTGGCCTGCAACGACAACACTCCCTAGTGCTGTCAGAAACTCGGACACCTCGATGCCGGGTGTCGGTGTGCGCGGGCGGCGCAGCGGACATGTGACGGTGATGTCGTCTACGCCTTCTGCCATCGACCGGAGGTAGCCCGTCAGGACAGGATGGGGGCCGATCTCGACGAAGGTCGCGCCCTTGTACCGCTGCAGCATGGCTTCAATCGCGTCCCGGAAGAGAACGGGCTTGAGGGTGCCGTCCCAGTAATACTGTGCGTCAAACGGGTCATCGAAGAGCCCGCCAGTGACCGTCGAATACGTCGGGATCTTGGACATGCAGCACTCGGCACCTTCAGCAGGGAAGATGTCGGAGAGCAGGTGCACGAACTCCGCACGACACAACTCCATCATCGCAGAGTGGACAGGGATGCGCGTCTTGAGTTTACGCGCGAAGATGCCAGCAGCAGTCGCCTTCGCGACTGCGAGCTCGACGTGGGTCTCCTGGCCAGACAGCGTTATGGCCTCGGCCGTGTTGTAGCAGCCAATCTCCAGTATGCCTTCACCCAGATCCGCCTTGACCTCCTCAAGGATCATCTGTGCCTGCTTCGGGGAACAAGAGACGGCAGCCATCGTGCCTTTTGCGTCTTCGAGAAGCGATAGGGCCCGTCCTCGAGCGATGGCGAGCCTGAGCGCGACGGTCTTGGGTGCGGCCCCTGAAGCCGAGAGGACTGCGGTCTCTCCGGCTGAGTGTCCAACAACTGCGTCAGGACGAACACCCGCGACTGCCAAGGCATCGACGAGGGCCAGCTGGAGCATCGTGAGCGCAGGAAGCGTGACAGCGATGGGCCAGGGGTCGCCGAGCGCGTCCGTCAGATGCTCGGGCGAGTCACCGAACAGCCCCGTTGACTTGACGAGCGATGTACTGACGACCGACTGCGTAGACTTGGTCGAGCTCCAGAATGCTCTCACGAAACGGCACGCAAGCGCGAAACAGCTCCCTACCCACTGTGATGGCAGGCATCAGAATCGGGTCGGTGCTGAGAGTATGCGACGCAACTCACTATCGAAGTACTGTGTGCCCTGGCCAGAGAACACGAAGACCGTGGCTGGAGGAGCCTTGGGAATGAGAGCTGGCTTGCCGAACGTCGGTGCCTTGCTGCTCCCTGTGACAGCGAAAGACCTCCATGTCAAGGATCGAGCACGACGGCCAGCTATCCTCGCAAGCGCCGCCATGTCGGACGGACTCGTCGCGCTTGTCAGCCAGGAATCTCCAACTGCGGACACAGACTGTGGCGACAAGCCAGCTGCGACAAGAAGCACTGGGATGTCTGTGCTCCTCCAAAACACCTCCATCGGCTTCACAGGGGGAGGCGCCTCGAGAACAGCGTGTCCGTTTGCACCGCCAATGCCCGAGCTGGTCATCGCGATCAGAGGTCGTCCATTGCCCGATCGACATCCGAGAGGCTCGGGCTCGAGCGGCACCCGGAGGCGATACTTCGACCACTCTATCGCGGGGTTCAGAGTCTTGAGATTGACATTGGGAGGGATTTGTCTAGCGTTGAAAATGCCACAGACTTTGCACAAGGAGGCGAGGAAAGCGGTGATCTCCAGATGCCTGCGCGGGACGTTGTGAACATAGGTGAACGAGAGTCGTCAACATAATCGCCTCACCCCAAGTTTCCTTTGACACTACCGACGACAATATCGCCATCCCGTTGAAACGCTTCTCCGACCCAGTTTGCTTCTGTAGGATCTCCTTTGACGGTACCTGAAGCAAGTCATCCATCTCGAAGTCCAGATATCCATGCAAGGCTGAACGTACCGGTAGCATGGAGCTCGATAAAGTCGACGTCTTTCGGGTTGCGTCCAGTCTGGAGAAAGGCCCGCTGCATAGCGTCCTTCTGGGCTTGTGCAGAAGGCGCGTTTGCAGGTACCAACGAGCCTGACGAGTTTACACCGGTGCCCAGTATCTATGCGGATGGGTAAGCCGTTGCTCCAGAAGTGTGTCATGTGAACATACAGTAGCATAGATGTGGTCGTGGTCGCGTACGGCCGCTTGAAGAGGCTTCAGTACAATAACGACCACCCCTTCTCCGCGACTGAACCTGCATACGATGAGAATAAGCAAAACTCCCGTCCTGCGGCATGCAGTACACTACATACCCATCGGTGGACGCGTCAAATGGCTTACACTTCCCATCCTGCGCGAGAACACCGCCTTGGCTATAAGCCAGCCAATCCGAAAACCTTCGGGTAAATGTCAGAAGACTTCCAGAACGAATCAATCATGGGACTAACCTATGGTTGAGCTGTGAGCCCCCGACGACGGCCGCTTCGCATTCACCACTTCTGAGAGCTTGAACGGCGAGGTGGGTTGCATACATAGTAGAACTGCAAGCAGTGTCAAGAGGGACCGAGGGACCTCGGAGATCGAGGTGATAGGAGACCCGATTGGCCAGCATTGAGTAGGCATACGCAAAGGAGTTCTGGACTTCGGTGTCGTCCTACAGTAGGTCATCTCAGCTGAGACAGAAGAGCGGAACTTGGAGGATACTTACAGGTCCCGATATTGTGAACGTGTCGTAAGCTACGCCAGCCATGTAGCATCCTACGTTCTTGCCCCGATAGTTGATGCCAGAGTCCAGGAGACTCAGGAAAGACAACTCGACCAGCTTGCGCGTGCTGAGCGGCATGGACTGAGCATCCTTTGGAGTGATACCAAACTCCATGAAGTCCAATTGCTCTATGTCCGTCAAGAATGCGCCGACGTCGACGGCGATCTGGCCAACTGATATACCACGTAAGCTGTAACTGCGCATGAGATGGGCAATATGAGAAGAAATGGATCAGCGGCGCACTACTGAGTGTTGAAACGTGTCTTGGGTATCTTGCTGTACGCTTCTCCCCGTCGCATGAGGAAGTCAAAAAATGACGCATAGTCGAGGTCTCTATCGAGAGAGTTTCCGCCCGGCAATTGGGCAGCGACTCCGACCTGTCGAGCTATTAGGTACCGCTTGGCAAGATGCTGGTCTAAACCACTCACAACGGCGATCCCTGGGGGTGCTTCAAACATGGATGACCCTGAGCGGAGCGAGGACAGGTACTGCCTTGATTGTACTAAGGGGTCGCTCTATATATATTTACGTTAATTTCAACGGCGAAGGCCTTTACTTGGCTGAAGGACGTGTGTACTTACTGGGGGATATCAGGCCCGAGACTTAATTTCTAACGGATGGAGGCAGTCACACTTCCATCATACCGCCCACGAAGTCGGAATCCGAGGTCGGACGGAGACAATTGATGTGGCGTCGTACTGGGGATACTCGAATGTCAGAAGAACACCACGACTTTGTCAGAATCTGAATGACGCACCTGTCCAACAGGGGAGAGGACTTCTGCCCAGGAATAACGAGGCCCGATGGGTTGGTAGGCGACACGGTCACGGTACAGCCTCGACCAGGGAGATTAATCGGATACATCACATGCTCAGAACGCAGATAGAAGAAGGAGCATTAACTTTGATACATGGCCTGCGACGATGTGCTGGCGACGTGGATGATGTGGTTCAGATGAGAAGCTGTTTGCGTGTGTTTGTAGGGCAGCAAGCGCCTGGATGTACATACTTCGGCTTCTTCCGAACAACACAGTAAGTACACCCGTAGCGGCGGAACCCATAACCTTCTATCTCCCGCACTACTCACGCTAGTTGATGAAATGACTGGCATGCCCTGAAATCTTACGGGCTCAGAAGCTTTGTATCACCACGCCGGTTTGCTCCCGCACAGCGCCGGACTCGAGACTTCTCTGAGGCCGCAGTGCATCGCACCTTCACCGCACATAGTTTCTGGCCGTTCGTATCCCTTTTGGCATCTCCACCCTTGAACTTACCGTTACCCTGGTGTTTCTCAACCTTGCTCTCATCTTCATCTACGAACCCACCTAACTGTTGTGACAGCTCCCAACCCCTGGCTCCATCCCTGATCTCTTGAAGCCGGTACATCGGTGCTTATGCCTTTCAATTCTTCGCACCGTCAGAATTCCACTGCCAGTTGTGGTTGAGAAGACTCGACATGCGCAGCGTGTCCAACTCTACGGCTTGGACACACTGCGCACGTCGAGACGCTACGCTGAGTATCTTGAAAACCGAGTATCTATCTCATGACACCGACGCATCACCCTCGCATCTATTGTGAAGGCTTTCAGGCCTGAAACCCGGGGTTCCCAGCTTGAACGCTGTCCCGAGGGCGGTTGGACTCCCCGGCCATCTGCATCCACAGACTGTCATCGACGAAGCTGCTGCAGGGGTCGAATTCAGGACCTTTCGTGCTGCATGTTCTTGAGATGTTTCACAAGGCTTCGTCGGGGGCCTTCGCGTGCCTGATCCCTCGTCGCGCCGTGTCAGAACTCAATCTGCGAACCTCGGGGGAATGCCATATAAAATAACCGCCCAAGCTCCAGCGCTCATCCAAAGTTCGATGTACCGCTGGCAGATACGCTGCTGCCACTTGGCACAGCGGGCGATACAGCGGAAGCCGGAGAAAGTGACCAGTTGCGGGTACTTCGGGGGAAGGTGCGTTGACCGCATGCGCGGCTTCCCGCCGGGGCCGGTGTAACTCCCGGGTGGCGTTCACACCTAGGAGGCTTCCTCCGAGTCGACATCCTCCGACCACAATGCAGTGTCTTGGCACTCAAAGTTCATCGAACGCGGCATGTTCTCCTTCTCATCTAGGGTCCTCACTTCTCTCCGCTTCTGTGATCATGCGCGGGCTCCGATCGAGTTCGTGGTCCGCTCTTCGTGCGGTCTCCGGCTCACCCGAGTCGGACGTTCCATTAGTATCAGCTACCCTGAATTATTTGACGCGCTTAGTTAAGGTGGAAGCCGAATCATTTGGGCCCTTAGTTAAGGGAGGCCCCTAATCGCCCAAATATTTGGTCGATCTGCTGTGATCGTAGGCGACAGATATTGAACAAATATTTCGTCAATTGGAGAAATGCGTAAAAGCAACCTAAAAATGCACCCAAAAAGACTTGAACCAGCGATTAAATGACCGCATAAACAACTTTCAACGCTTAGTCCAATTGCGCCAGATGATTGTGTAAATGTACTGAACAGCAACGCTACAAGTCCTTAATGACAATCCACTACTTCAACGAGCCGCTAAGTACATGTGCATTGTCTATCATATCATCCCGTTTACGACTGACTGTTATGCTTGATTTCTCCATATATAAGGTGCTTGTATAAGGTGCTTGTGCATGTCGTAATTCCAGCCCAACTAGACATCTTGATGTCAACGCGATAACAGTTACTTACTCCTTCCATGTATCGAACACTTACTTACCCTCAGTAATAAGTACAGTCATCTACGGCCAAACCGGGTTCGGCCGTAGATGACTGTATGCAGGACGCCAGACGGGATATATATTGTTATTGGCACTGGGAAAGAAAGCCCTGGTGGCCTAGTTGGATGGTGTCTCATATGCTTTCTTTAGGCCCAGGTTCAATCCTCTTGTAAGCATTTTTGAGTCGCCTTTTAGGCTTATTTCCTGCGTACGAAATATTTGGCCAATTTTTGTCGCCTGTGACCTTACGAGAGCGCCCAAATATTTGGGCCATTAGACACTGCCCTTAACTACAGTCATTTGCATATGAAACTGCAGTGCGCGCGCAATGCCGTATGTTTGTAGATGTTTGTACCGCCCGAGAACGTACGGGTTTTGTGGTGCCTACCACTACTTTTGTTCTCCCAGACATGTCTAACCTCTTCAGCAAGCCTATACAATATCACATCACCAGCAGTCGCCATGGATGGAGCACTTCCTGAGGTTCTGCGTGTCGCGGGGTCACAGAGGCTTCGGCACCTAGCATGATCTGCGACCCTCAAAAGGCAAATCGCTATCTAGCCGGGTTGGAACAAATACGTCCAAACAGGCTGCCTCGCGCGCGCGCACTGCAGTTTCATATGCAAGGCACTGTAAGGGCCCAAATGATTCGGCTTCCACCTTAACTAAGCGCGTCAAATTATCGAGGTCAACTGAAGTCACTGGACGTTCTGACTGTGGTACGGGTCCATGGATCCGTGGTTGCTTTGACCTCCCCACTGTTAAGACTGTGCGTGCCAAGTCAACTCCGGAAGGTAGTCCGAAGTCCGAAGTCCGAAGGCAGCGCGGAGGTGAAGACTTCGGCGAAGTTATTGACCAACGCCCTGAGGAGACGCAATGTGTCTTCTATTTGCAAAGGAACAGAACTCCGGAGTTTATACCGGAGTAAGCAACGAAGGAGGAAGTCAAGCAGAGAGTGAACCAAAGAGCCAGAAGCCGAGTGACCAGAGTCGGAAGACGGAGGTCGGAGGTCAGAGGACGGAAGTCCGGACGGAGGTGCGGACGGGTTTCAGAAGAGAAGGCAATAGATTGAGTTGTTGATACCGAGAAGGATAAGAGGGAAGTAAACGAGATATCAGAACTGAGGTCTAAGGGAGAATACAAGCAGGCTTAAATACTAAAGTCCGGAGGTCCGAAAGGGGTAAGCTAAAAGTAGAGACAGGAGTCGGAGTCCGGTGCCAAGGCGGAAGCAAGTAAGTAGCCAATAGGAAATGGAGGTAAGTGCGGATACAAGTGGATACAAGTGCGGATACAAACGGGTAATACTATCGGGACTGCGGAGGTGATCGGAGTCCGAGGGGAGCGGATAGTAAGGGGTAAGTATCGTAGTAAGGATGAGTCACAACGAAAGGATGAGGAAGTAAGTATGAGTCAACGGACGAACCGGAGTCCGGTCGGAGTTGAGTCCGGAGTTGGGTGTCTTGGAGCACGGGATGTAACAGTGCCCCCCCACTGGGTCCGAGCCCTCGAGGACCAAATTGGAAGTGTTTCAGGATGACGTGGACTGAGTGATCGGAGAAGGAGTTCTTCACGGAATCGGTGATCGGAGATCGGGGGTCGGAGTCTAGCCTATATAAGACCGGTCGTCGGTGTTGGGGACTTCAAACTTTTCTTCTTCATACCACCACCACCACCATGGCAAAGCAAACGAACCCCCAGCCCGCATCGACGGACCTTGCGCGGAGACGCAAGGAGGCGGAGGAACGGAAGAGGAAGGCGGACGAGGAGTTGGCGGAGCTGGCCGCGGCGGAGAAGGCGGAGTTGGCCACGGCGGAGAAGGCGGAGTTGGCCGCGGCGGAGAAGGCGGAGTTGGCCGCGGCGGAGAAGGCGGAGGAGGAGCAGAAGCAGCGAGCGGACGACAAGCGGCCCAAGGCCGACGCCAAGTGAGTAGTTTGGGTTCCGGAGTCCGAGGTCTGGCTAACCGTTTGCAGGGTCCCTTGTGACACCTGCCGGAAGAAGTCCGCGCCCTGCAAGTGGTACACGGACAGCTCGCGAGTGGCGAGCTGTGCGGCGTGTGTACAGCGGAAGGGAAGTG
>JABYQS010000568.1:0-18089 GCA_022592435.1 Cerioporus squamosus
CACGCTTCAATCGAGGCATGGCTGGTAACGATCTTCTAAGGACTGTGGCATCGAGTGTGCCACAGAGCATGGGATCGTCGTGTATCGGAGGGAGTACGAGTAGGGGTCGGTTCTATGCGCTGACTCCTTGGGAGACCTAACTGGGCATGCATCGACCAGTAGAAGACAGCTGCTCACGATCGAATGAGCCCTCCAAACGATATCAACGCAACCACAACGTACCAAACATACGGCCACAACGAACGCGGGAGGAACCCCGTTGTGATAGGCTTTTTCATCTTCACCAAGCAATCACGGAAATACAAGGCTAGCGACCTCAGGGATTTGCTGCACTCCGACAACGGTCGCAAATGCCGGCCAGGCCGTAATTCTTCGAATATATGGACGAGAACATCCGAGTTGAGGTCCAACAAACTGCATCGTGCGTGAGATTCACCGTTGGGAACTAATGTATAGGACTCACGACGGTGATGCTCTACTCATTGTGGTCGAAGTTGGAGGAGCAAAACAGCGGACGAGCAGCGAACACTGTTCCCACTAAGTACTTAGTTCCGGTCCGAGTCTGAGCGGGCGTCGGACTTATAGCGGCCTGCCCTGAAGCTACGTCTTTGACGCCCCATCAGTCACAGCGCCAGCACTGCAACGGGACGCCTTCACTGATTCCAGAAAGGATGCTTTCTTTGCAGTGCAGGGAGCGTCATCGTTTCGCTCTGCAACAAAGCAGAAGGTATATCGTATGTGTCCCCGTGCGGTGTATATCTCTTGACTTTGCGCCCATCGGATATGCCAGCATTCCTTGCCGTGTAGCCTCAGACTGTAGGTGATCAAGGTCAATTGTCCTAACTGCAACTAATATTTTCATACAGTACCGTGACTAACCATCTGAATTTGAGATGGCCGCCATTGTAGCAACGAACGCCCGTGTGTTCCCGAAGGCATCGTTGTCCTGGTGCAGTGTACGAGAAAGACCTTCGTGCGTAAACCAGCGCGCATATCACATACCAGCTGCTGACCAATGCGTAGCTCCTCTTCCTCAGGACGATCCGGAGTATCTAGCGTGTGTTCTATTGCGAATATCACCAAGGATACTTCCTTGGCAGATCTCGCAACAACCGGCTCCGTCCATATCTTCAGACAAAGCCATGCAGGCCATCTATGCGGCCAAGCGCTCCTTCACGACACATTCGCTCCCTGTCACAGTCGCCGACGAGTTCGCGGATCTGCTGGCGATCTGCGAGGATGAAGGACGCACAACCGAGAAGTATACCCGCAAGACCAGAATGCATCAATTCGCAGGTGACCTCGAAGAAGGTGACGATACGATCATGGGCGGTACATCCCAAGCTAGTTCAATTCTAACATGCCATTTGCGACATGACCCACGGTTGCAGGAGCTATCTTACACTGCCTCTCAATGAGGAAGAAGTTCTGGACGGAGGACGAAGAATCTCCGGAGCTTGAGGACGTCGTTCTCTCACAATGTAGTCTTAATTTGAATACCTCCAGTGTCAAGTAGCTCAATTGATCGGGCACTTACTCTATAGGGCTGCTCAATTCTTAGAGGTTGAATCCCGAGCAATTCGAATCCCAGGAAAAGCTGCGTTAGCCGAGAGCGGCTGCCAGCCGGGTGATTCAGCGCTTGTTGATCCTGCCTCTCGACAAACCTCGTCCCGCCGTCTTTTTGTCCTCTGAGTTGGACCTGTGCGGTATCGACGGTAAGCAGGAACTTTCTGCATCCCGTGAATGGAATATGAAGGGGACTGGTCAAATACAGCTCCCCGTACGCAGGTTGCAAAAAGGCCGCTCGCCTCGTCGCTCTGAGCCCGGTTTTCAGAGCCACTGCCACCGATCACTCGGCTAACGCAGGTTTTGTGGGATTCGAATTGCTCGGGATTCAAGCTCTAAGAATTGAGCAGCCCTTATATGCACGACTGTCTCGGTTGTAGCTAGGATGATGTGGACATCCATCCTTCTAGACGTCCCTTTTTTTCGAAATTCATAACGTGGCGCCGTCGGAGGTTGGCGAGCTCGAGCGTCTGAGTTACCTAATCGGGCCTTACGGCCGCGCGTCGCCTTGATTCTCGTACGATTTTCGTCCTTGATGGAGAACCACGACCATTGACCCCTTCGCAGTGCTCCTACTTGTATGCTTATATTGTGAACCTGATGAGGGGACGCTCTGTGAAACGATGCGCTCGAGACGACTGCTAGGGCACCGTCTGGCACAGACTCCGAACTTGAAACAAGTTCATCCTTTGGTACGCCCTGATCACCGCTCGGACTTTGTTCTCGTACATTCAACCCATTACTACTATCACAGCAAATGCACTCCTTGTGCCACACTCTGATTACCATGAAGCGTGTCTGGTTGAGGAAGAGCGCGTGTATCTACGATATCCAAGAGGTCTGCAAGCTGACAGCGTAGCGTACCGAAACGCCACACTGCGAAGGCCAGGATAGCGATGTTGGCAAGTATCAGGATTATGGTTGTGACTTGGAGGACGTTGACACCCGTGCTACTGTCTGATTGGTGCATCGTGAGTCACCGGTGATCCTGTTTCTGTGTGTATCGTCGCGCTACTCACCCGGGATCGGGTTCAGCTCACCAGCCTCTGCAGACTCAGGGGCAGATAGCAGCCTGTATCCGTGGTGTGGCATAGCACTTGCTCTGATAGACCCCGGAGATGGTAGAAGGTTGGATTTGCCTGAGGCGAGGCGACTGACGGAAACGGCTTCAAGAGTGCCAGCTTCAAGTGCGGTTGCTACCGCGGCTAGATATGAGCAAAGTGGCCAGGGAGGTGTGGTCTCATTTTCCCACTGCAAGAAGCGTAGCTGACAATTTAGGGAAGCTGCAGGAGTGGTGCCAATGTGCGCTCAACCTGTGGCTTTCTGAGCACTGCGGTGGCGCTCCACCTTATACCCACCGCCATGAATAGCTGTCGGCGACCTCGGATAGCCTTGACGGCAGTCTAAATGGAAGATTCGGGAGGAGCCCGAGAATAGCTATTTGGAACCGATAGTAGGACCGCTCAAGACCTATAGGTCTTCCTGCAGCTCCCGCCATGGATGGAGGGAAGGTGCGATTACTTCTACGTTCAGCTGTCCTCGAGGCAGAAACCGGCTTAGTTCACATACCCATTTCAGGAAGCTTACGCCTGATGATAGAGGTGGTGGGATCCGATCGTGCTCAGACTACAGTATACGAGAGTTGTCACCTTATGTCCGCATCAGCGCTCTCTGTCACCAGGTACGTCCTCATATCTCACTTAGAGTTCTCAGACGCATGCTCCTGAACTCAGCCTGCGCAACAGAACGGCGGCGTTCAATATACGACTCTCAAGTGCAACGCGACGTCGCATTGACCTCCCTGACAGGTTCCCCTCTACAGCCAAGTCGGATGGCCCTCACTAACGACCTTGCCGCCCTCATTGGGTTCGCCTGTGAGGCAGTCTGCTGGGGTCTGTGCTCTCGATGCATGTTCAGGTGTTGCCGCTGACACTGAGGCTCTACAGGAGTCTACTCTGTCCTCTTCCTAGCGGCCGTCTTCCTCCTCATACGGCGCCTTCCGACCAATGGTGTCAACGTCAACATCCTCGTCGCCGTCTGTCTCCTCTATGCGTGCTGCACGGCGCATTTCATCCTCGAGTTCCAACACTACTATACCGCTTTGGTAGGTTATTATTCTGCCTACCGCTCCTATTCCCTGTCATGACACAGGCAATGGCAGGTGTCGACTGGCGTGGATGGGTTCGCAAACGAGACAAAGCCGCTCATCGGAGCAGATATTCTCATCTCCCTTTGCGATCTCCTAGGCGACTTCATCCTCCTCTATCGCTGCTGGATCGTGTGGGAGCGCAGATATTGTGTTATCATCCTCCCCGCCCTGACGGCACTTGCGGGCTTCAGTGAGCACCCGTTTTCGTCTCCTCCTCGTCCAGCTTGGATCCTGACTTTCTGATCCACTTGAGGTTGCGTTATGGGAGTAGCCCACATCGTCATCACGCTCGACCGTACGGACCCAGTCGCGCCCGCTGCGCTCGTGCCTCTGGGGATCGCTGGATATGCATTACCGCTCGCGACCAACGTCATGGCCACGATGCTCATTGTGGCGAAGCTCTGGTCGATCATGCGTCGCACCGGGGCGGGGCCAGTCGCAGGGCTCTACCGAAGTGCCCGCACTACTGGTCGGGCAGCGGTCGCAATCATCGTCGAGAGCGGGGTGCTCTATCTCGTCACGCAGCTCATCTTCGTCGTTCTCTTCTCCATGGCGCATCCTGCTCAGGCCATCCTTGCAGTCGTCGCTGTGCAGATTTATGTGAGTACACGACCGTCTCCGGCCTGGCACGTCGGCTCACTGCAAACTTCATGAAGGGCATCGCTCCCACGCTCATTATCATCCGGGTCGCGCTCGGGATCACGAGCGAGCATACTATCCAGCAGACTCCTACTCTACAAAACAGTTCCGGGTGGCATCCCAGTTCACTCGGCGGTGGCTCAAGGCCGAGTGGTCTCCCTGGGATTCGCTCGCACGGCACCGAGGAGACGCTTCATTCGCCGGGGGATGGGTACAGTGCGGAGATGAAGGTATTCGAGGGTCCGGGACGCATGGGACGCGGCGATGCGGTCTAGGACCGCGGTGAGTTCGACAGTTGGTGGCGGTTGTCGACGCGCGGTTATGTGGCGTTGCACAGTGACCGCAACGGAGGGCGGTGCGAGGCCTTCCGGTTTCTTGTCGTTTACTCTTTGTACTTTCAGTATACCGCTGCGCGGGTTCAAAGACATCCCGGTCATCTAAGAGAGTATAATACAACGCAAGAAAGCCGCCCTACGATAGAGAGCATCTATACACATTAGCGCTGTTCTACCGGCCCAGCTGGACGCTCATCCATGTACTTCCTCAACGCCGTCCAGTCCTTGCAACGATGGACCGATCCTACTCCGTTGGCCGCATGCTCCCACTTCCCATCCATCAGTCCCGGGTGGTCAACCTCCAACGTCGTATCTGCATGGCACAGCACCATCTGCCGCATATAGCGCAGACAATGCTCGACGTGGTGCGCGAACCCAGTGTGGTTCGTCACGAAGCCGACGCGGAAGACGTCGAGACAGTGCAGCTGGTGCACGAAGGAGAGGAGGAAGGTGCGGTTGTTGGGGCCGAGATCGGTGAAACCGTCCGACTCCGGGAAGAGGGTTCCCCAATCGTCGTCGGCGTAGAGGGAGAAGTGTGGGGTCCCGTCCGTGAGGACGAGTCCGACGGTGGGGAGCCGTTGGGGAAGTTGAGAGGGAAAGTCGTCGCCGATGTATGCTATGGTACACTCAGTCAGTAGTATGACAGGAAGTCATGAATGACGGAGTAGAACGTACTGTAATGTCGTTCCGGAGGAAGCAAGGTCTTCAGTGAGTTGAGGAGGTACAGGATGAAAGTCACATTGAGGACCGTGACCCCAATGAAGGCGGATAGCAGCATGCGCGATGATAGTTGCATATTCTTCGAACAAAGGGACATGGACGATGAAGAGAAGTGTCGGAATCTCTGCCCTTCAGCGTACTGGGAGTAGCTGGTAGCGGTAGGGTCAGCGCGGGGACCCATGATAATAACAAGCTGCTAATACTTCTGGAGCGAACACGACTAGACCGCCCAACAACCTTAGAAGACACTCCCAAGACGCTGGCTACAGTCGCACCGCTAAGGCGAATCCGCATCGGCTGCACATGCTTCTCTGTCGCGCCCATCGTTGGTGGCGGCAGGTCGCGAGCCACCTCGACAATGCTGTAGTACTTCTCGCGGAATGAGCGTGTGGGCAATCCACATCCGTATTAGAGGCACTGGACGTCCTTCTTGATGAGCGGCGGTGAGTGGGTCTTGCGCTCAGGACCGCAGGCCGCAGTGTCAGGGCCGATACGCTGACGATCTTCCGAAGGACACCATGCTGGGTGCAACGTGTCGTTAAGTAACTATGTGCATTGCAAACAATGATTGCGTGCATACCTTTCATGTTCGCGTTCGTGGGGAGATCCTGCGTTTGCTAGAGGGATGGCGGACACGATGAACACGAGAACGCAGCACAACCTCCGCAGATACTGCGGTCTTTGGGGACCCCTGTCGAGGTGAACAGGCCACATGGATAACAGAGACGGAGCCTGCGCAACCACGAGCAGATCGGACGACCGCTGTGGCGTGCGCACGGCGATGCCGCCTTTGTGGTTCACCTATCGGTGTATTGTACGTGTGGTCCCACTGCGAGGATCCTGCAAGCGATGCAGCCTGACCGGCGTGCAAGATTGAGGCGTCACTGTGCCCGCAAGTGCCCTTCAACCGCCGCGGGCGCGCGACTGTGAGCGCATCGCAACGGTCCCCGGTCATTTACGACGGGCTGCGAGAGTGTCAGCGCGAGGGACGATCAACGACACAGGCACGCACACGCACAATTGCGACTGAATGCCGCACAGTCTGGGTCTCGCAGTGTTCGTGGACTGTGAGAAGCTGTGGCGGAGGACTTCAACTTAAGCAGGACCGGGGGCCCGCTGGCAGTTGGAGCCACACTACCACACTTGACCACCCACCATCACGGCATAACCCCTCGAAGAATGCGTCTCGCCACCATCGCCGCCATGCTCGCGTTCGTACTTGTCGCCCGGGCCTTGCCTGCCGAAGATGGTGAGGACAGCCGAGCTGTGCACTAGCTGAACTCGCACTCACCTCGTTCTCTGCCAGCCGCTGACCTCGGGTTCCTCTGGAGAGGCGCGGCTCATGTCGGTGTTGATGGTGCGCACGAATAGCCAGCCACGCACGAGGATGACGTTGACACAGGGTTGCGGTATCATTCAGGAGCAGCTGCAACAGACGTTGCTAAGTGACGACGACAGCCGTACACGAGACGCATCGAGTGTCCGTCAGCAGCAGCTTCGAGCTCTCATCTCTCTCCTCGCAGATGCGACGGCGATGGCGGAGTGCCGACGATGCCCGGGCGACGAACATAGAGACTAACACCTAGAGAGCGGGGATATCACGATATTGTACTATGAGGGGTATTCAGAGAACTTACGACATATACCAGACGAGACTCCGATTCGATGTAATCCTCCCGCTCAATCGACCGATAATGCCAGCAATCGTGTGCTCCTCCCCTGGGCCCCTGAGCCGCGGCCATAGAACGCAAGGTGGCTCTTGAAAGTCCTGTGATGACCCCGCTGCCAATCATGATAAGTATGTGGATGGAAGTGCAGCACCGCACGTTGACTTACCAGCGTCCGTCCGTCAGTCACGATTACAGATATAGACGGCATATAAGCAGTGCTCTCACCTATGCAAGTGTCCCCAAGTCTCAGCCTCAGCACCATGCGCTCGCGCCTGATCCTCCTCATCCTGTCCCTCTCCTTCTGCCTCGCCCTCGCACTTTTAGTCGCAGCCGCCGAAGAGCAAGAAGACGGTAAGCCCACACCGCGAGACCTCCAGGACAGCAACGAAGAGACTCACCGTCGTGCGTTGTCCTGTGTACAGGCCCATTCAAAGGTCAACTATGGCGCAACCGAGCGCACCTGAAGATAGATGGTGTGCTGAGCTTGCGTCTCGTGTCCGGTGAAGCAGCACTGATCCGACCTCCCGGGTCTGTGACAGAGGCGGCGAAGTAGTATAAGCCGTCCCACAGAGCTTGGTCCTCAGCGATGCACATTTCCAGCATAGAAGTACATTGGTTCGGCGTTTCGGCGTTCCGCATAGGAAAATCCTGGAGTTATAGGGTCTTCCACGTCGAGTCTGCCATGGCCACTGTCATGACCCCATAGCACGACACAGCCGAAGTATGCGTCTCGTACGCCCTATGAAATGAATCAGCGACTGCGGAGTGGATCCCGAACCTTCGACAACCTACCTTCGATCGATACTCAGTACGCACCTGCGTTACCAGAACGTCAACGCGATCCTCCTCCGGAGACCCAGTCCCCGAAGTCGCACCGCACGCTGAAGAAGAGCCCACAATGTCACTGTGTCACAACGTCTCAGCTCTATTGCAATAAGCTCAAACTGAAGCTTCGTAGGCTGTATATATGCATCTAGAATTAGAAAGTCCGGATGTACACGAGGGCAAACACACACGAGACAAAACACAAGCGAGATCCCACAGCAGAGAAAACACGACATCGCGAGCTGTCGACAAGCGCCGCGCCGGCTGGGAGAAGGCCCACGATCCCGAAGACAAGACCGCACGGAGAATCAAGATCACTTGCTTCCTGCCGTCTTGTACAGGATGAGGCCGACGAGCGCGATCGAGTAGCCTGCGGACGTATATTTCGTGAGCGAGTGAGCACTTGACGGTTCCGCGGGACGGATAGGGGAAGAGACGCACCGAGGACCTGCAGCGGCGTGATCTGCGCGCCGAAGATGAGCACCGAGCCGGTGATGAGCAGGATATCCTTGAACACGCCCGCGAGCGTGAGGACGAGCCCGCTGCCGGCGCCCACGAGGAACACGGCCGCGATGTTGAGCAGGAACGCGATCGCAGCGTTCGAGATCAGGATCAGCGGGCTGCAACGACGTGTCAGTGGGCGAACTCGACGACGCAACTACCCTGTGAACGGGAAAAGACAAAACAGAAGACGCACCCGACGCGCATAAGCTCGTAGAACGGCGCGAGGCCCTCGGTGAAGGGCAGGACCGCGAGGTTGATGAGCGCACAGACAGGTGCGTAGTAGTGCAGCGAGACGAGCGGGTCCATCTTCATGCCGTGGAGGAGGATCTGGATCATGACCAGCCGCGATGCCTCGAACTGTGGTTGACGGTGACGGTAAGCATTCTCATCTCTGATACAGGCGTGTAATATGGTTACGCACAGCAACGGCCGCAGCCTGCGTGAGGAAGCCGACGAGGTTAAAGCGAAGCTCGCCGCGCGATGCGAGCGCGACGCCTGACGAAATCATGAACACGATGACTGCGAGGCGCTTGTTGGGGTCTTGGATGCGGAACGTCCACGAAATGAGCAGGATCGCTACCGGCGTAAATGCCTGCGCGAGATGAGTGATCGCTTCGACTGAGGAACCAAGTGCGCGAGCGTACCTTGAGCATCTGGATGTACGCGACGGACAGATACAGGTACGCCGTGTTGCTGAGGATGAGGGATGCGCTGAAGAGGAGGCCAATGGGGAGGATACTCCGGAGGAACATGTCTTTCGACATGTTGACGTCCTGCGCACCATCGACGAGGTGTGTTGTCCGTTGCAGGACACGAGTGCCGATAGCCTGTGTGTTTGCGTCAGCCATCTGCAGCTAGACAATCCCTGTGTGTTGCGTGACTGAGCGAATGCCGTCCAACCCTCTCACGCCTCTCTCACGGTAGGGATCCCGACATGTACAACGGAAGAAGGGACATGCCAACGGGTGGATAGTCGCCTCGAGAGGTAACCTTCCGCTTGTCTCTCCTGTCTCCAGTTTTCCCCCGTTAGAGATGGCGAGCACTCTATCCCTGCTGTTGCTTGTGTGATCCAGTGGCGGGTTGTGGGAGGACATCCGCCGCACTTCGAGAGCTTCGAGCGCGGGAGCGATGTATGGCCGAGCGCATGACACTTCTCCTGCGCGCAGCCGAGCACCGTCCAAATCCCGCTATGCCCACTATTCGCCACAGCGCGTTATCGTGCGCATGTGCACCCCACCAAATATGAGGGCGCCCCAGCTCTCTACCACCACTGTTTGCCGCCACTGCCACGTCCGAGCCCGACGGCTTATCTCGCCCGCAGTGTGTACCGACTCGCGTACGGGCGTCTAACCCCGCGCAGTCCGTCGGTCGCGGAGGAAACCCGTCACGCCGACAAAAGTAGTACTCACAGCAAACGTTAGGTGCCAGGTGACGAGGAAGACAGGGAAGCGGAATTCAAGAGTGTTGTACAGGTAGTTGTTGTAGATGATGACGGAAGAGCTGAGGACGATCCAGATTGGGATGATCGCGGCCGCAGACAGCTTCGGTTTGTTGGCCGCGGGGCGGGGGAGCGTGGCGGAGACGGGAGACGGGAGGAGGTCGTCGTTGTCCTTCTCGTGGACGTCGAGCATCTGGACCTGCTCCTCCGCGGTCGCGTTCATCTTCTCGTCTGCGGGGGCCATGGCGGGTGCGTGTGTGCGTCTGGGTCGAGGGCGGGGCGAAGAATAAAGCTGGCTGCGTCCGGGGGATGAGGACGGCAGCGAGGGAGGTGGGTCTGAAGATGGGGATAGAAAGGAGAGACTAGGGTCGGTGGACCGAGCTAAGACTTTACACGAGGATGGACGAAGGCAAGCAGGAGCCAGCGCTCGCCCGCCCCGGTCTTTGTCCCCTCATCAATCCTGCTCCCACGCCCCAATCCTGCCGCCGCCATGTCCGTCGGCATCCCCGATAACCCGCTCGCTGCTCGAGGCGGCGACGAGGACACATCCGACAGCGTCCTCCCAGCGGCGAGCAGAGGGTACAACGTCCGCGGGGACACGAACAAGAAGCCGCGAACCGCTAAGCACGTTCTGCCGCACGGTCTTGTGTCCAGGATTCGAAGATCTAGATCGGCCCCGCTATCAGGAATAGGCGTGCTATACTCAACGCCCTGAACGCAACCTCGTAGAGCAAGTAAGTAGTCGTTCTCGTACTAGGTAGCGCACTTGCCAACACCCGAACGGAGCATATGTTGGAGTCAAAACTCTCCGCTTAAACGTCATCGAACGCGTGGTCGAGGACGTAGCAAACGGTGGGCCTCGATTCCGTATCGGAACCGCGTACATACTACATACTCACACAGTACTGCAAATGCGCAAGCAAAAGCTCATTCGGTGTGTGCAAATCCGGGACCACTTTCTCCGGTGAAAATGTGGCGGAATGAAGATCTGAACAGACCTCCTCCTCCCACCCCCTGTGGTTCCCTCCCCTGACAGGCAGGCGATCTCACCGGTTCCATATTAACTGACGAGGACAAGGCTTTTGCTTCTCCTCCAACTCAGCTAGGTACACCCATGGAATCCCCCGCACTGCCTGCTCAAGCTCGTCACTTCAGCCTCACTAAGTAACCAGACGGATGGACGAGAGTTCGCCTTGTGCTATCTCCATTTTCGCAGTGGCACAGAGCGGCCCCGGGTCCTCTGGCACACCGTCCGCTGGATCCATGGATTCGAAGCTGTATGAGGAGCCCTCAACGTACAAGATACGAGTCGAAATATGACGTCCATGTTAATTCTCACGTATGCAATACTGTATCTACGCCATGCTGTAAGTACCTGTAGACAGATGCGATGCAAGATCTATGTCACTATGCGGCGAGGACGGTACCTATGTCACCGTTCGTATGTATTACTCTGCGTATCGAGGCAAGGCAACGTCCAGAGGTGTCCTAGCATATTGAGTTGACGGGGGCGAAGGCGAAAGCGAAAGCAGCGTTACTCCGCTCTGCTGCCCGAGTCCGACCAAGCACCTCACGCTGCGCGCCGTGGCGCCTCTTCTCGCACGACGCGAAGCACGGCCTCGACGTCCAGGGCAATCTGTGCGTTCCGTGTCGACGACGACGGCAAGCTGACCGAGGGCAAGTTGCTCCCCGCGAAATTCCTGCAAAGGAACGAGGTGAGCTCAGACACAGAGGCACCCGAAACGCAAAACAAGAATCAAGGCACTCACATCTCCTTCCACCACGCCATGTAGTCGATGCCGAGCACCTGCATCGCATACTGCTGGTCGCGCACAAACGTCCCGGGCGGGAAGAACTCCATCAGCATCGGCGGCGGAGAGCGCGGGCTCGCCTGCTCCTTCTCTCCTGTGGGCGACACCGCCGGCGAGCCGTCAGCCGGGGGCGAGCGCATGAAGATGCCGTCTGCCAGGTGGCCGCCGTACGGGCCCATGACGATCTACGTGTCCACGAGTCAACCAAATCCCGGCCAGTTGGTACGCGGTCTCAACGTGAACACTCACCGTCGACCGTGCAATCGCGCCCATGCGCTCCGCCCACTCCGTCGCAGACACACTCCCATTCCCGCTGACAACATGCACCTCCCCGAGCACGCCTTCCTGCTCCAGCCGCCGCAAGCCGCTGACCAGCCTCTCGTGGTCCTCCCGGGACAGCCTAGGGCCCGCAGCGGCAGGCTCGTCCTGCATCGACACGTACGACACGACCGGCTTGCGCCCCTGCTTGCTCTTGCCCCAGAACCCACCGCCATGCGCGCTGGGCTTGTGCAGCGACATGTCCGCGATGTGCAGATAGCGCAGCAGGGCAGAGCGCACGGGCGCCCACCACCCGTCTGGCGCGTTGAGCCCGACGAACGGCGCGGCCCAAGCGGGCTCGCCCTCCTCCCCAGGGGCACGTTTGCGCATGGTCACGGACTCGGACTCGGACTCGGGGCTTGGAGGTATGGCGCGGCGCCAGTTCGTGCGCCCGCGCTCGGCAGCGCCCCGGTCGGCGATGACCACGCGCTCGAGGAGGAAGGGGACGTGCATATCTGCGAGGTCCTTCCAGTCCTCCTCGAACCAGAGCCCCACCGTGGGCAGGACGACCTTTGGGAGGAGCGGGTGGATGCCGAAGTAGGCGCGCTCGCGCGGAGGCGGGTGGATCTTCTTGCCTTCCTGGTCTGGGGGCAGAGGTACGTGCGGGCTGGAGAAGGTGGGGATGTGCGGGAAGATGAGACGGAGAGGCGCGGGGACGGAGCTTGCAGGGCGAGAGGGGGTCGACGGGGAGATGATGTGCAGGCCGCTAGGGGTGGTGAAGGAGGAGGAAGGTCCGGAAGACATAAGGGAGGCGTGTGTGCGGAACAGCGAGAGGAGGAGATAAGGATCTTGGTCGTCTGCTACGTCGAGGGCGAGCCATGATGTGCCGTGGATCCTGCGTACGATGAGCGTGCTGCGCGATATCCGGACGAGTGTGCAAGACTCACTTTGCGGCATACGGGCCGAACCACTCACTAGCGTCGCTCGTGGTGAGGATGTGCCAGTCTTGCACCCGTGGTGGTCTTGAGGGGTCCAGAGAAGAGGAAGCAATGTCGCCCAGCTTGGGCACCTTTTCCCAGTCGTTCGCCACGACGAACAGTGTACCGTTCACGCATACCACGTTGTCCAGTATTGTGAACCCTGACCGACCGTTCGTTAACTGTCCGGGGACCCGAGCACGGATAACGCACCTGGAGTATGGGCCACGACAGTCGTCTGCGGCACCTCCTTCCCCCACTTCACGAACTGGTCCTTGACGGTAACACCCGTGCTCAAGCTCACGCCTCTGTCGCCCTTCTCTGCACTCCGGCGCACCTTCCTGCCCGACTCGAAGTTGTATATGAGCCCATACCGCCCGGTGCCCCTCGGCGCAGACTGGCTTCTCGCCGACCCGGACACCTCGCCCTCGCGCCACTCCCAGTCGCCCACAATCATGTCCTCGAGCTCATCGCGCCACTGCTTCGGCCGCCGGCCGTCCGCGTCGAACCCAGGGTCTTTTGTCCCGAGGCCTGATAAGTCCGGTTCCGCGCCGTCAGCCTGGGCACTACACTGACGGGAGAAGGTGCGCACCTATACTCGAGAGGTATGTTGAGCTGAGCTTCTGTGGGCGCACGCCGACAAGTCCGAGGGATGTCTCGAGGTTGTACGAAAGCACGAAGATGGTAAGGGAGAAGAGGAGAAGGGTGACCTCGCGCCGCGTCGGGGGCGCCGTCCAGCTCCGCATGTGTGGCATTCAGTCCGGTCTGCAAATTGAGTGTCGCCGACGTTGCCAGATAAAAATGAAGCGTGTAGAGCGGGGTTCGAGAAGCAGATGCGTTGGCAATCGCGGTAAGGCCGACGGGCGGTGGGGCTCTACTGTACGCCGGGTGACGTAGGTTTTGTCCGCTCAAACAGCGAAATGGGACAGGAGATTAGAGCCCTCAAGGCAGATAGACTTCAAGGGATCTAGGGAGAGAAAGGCAGCCCAGCGAAGGGTGCAAGAGGATGAGATGGTCGCAGTCCGGCAGGAAGCCAGGTCCAGGCGCCTCGCCTGTCCGCGAACCCATATTTACTGCACCTCGATCAGTCGTTTACAGTTGCATAGATTGCACTCGCGAACTTCACAGGCTGCGATAGATATACTGTATTCTATTGCAGTCGGCGGGATGACTGGTGTCGCTATATTAAATGAAGCAATGTGTACCCTAACGCGCAACTAGCCCGGCGGTGAAGACTAAACTTGAACAGAACGCCGAAAACGTACGAAGCGCGACTGCACCCGGCAGTGGATGGCGGTACGGCGGGCATCTTTACCCTACGGCGCAGTCGGCGGTGGGGTTGTCTCCTGTGGCGGCGGAGAATCCGGCGCAGGCTCTGCTGGGGAGTCCTGTTGCTTCGACAGCCTGTCGAGAAGAACGGAAGTACAGGTCTTGAGCGCGGAAACTTCTTCCGACTTGGGGTCCGCGCACGCCGCCCAGCGTATCTTGAGCTTAGGGTCGACCAGGTATACGTATCCAACATGCTTGTTCGCGATGCCCAGTGGTTGACGGAGATATCTTCAGGCAGGACGCCGTCAGTACGGAGAGGATGTTAGGTAGACCCAAGGACGTACTCCATGTTTTGACTCGAGATCATGTATGTAGGCCACAATGACTCGGGAACTGTCTTCCGGATGCCCGAGGCGAACAGAGACACGAGGAACGACTTGAGGAGGTTGTCCTGTAGGTTGATCTGCACGAATTGGAATAGAGGATTTGATGAAAACGCCTGCAGTGTCGGTTCCAAGAATTGTGCAGTTTGTATCTGCATACTTGACGTCAGCTCTCGCGTCTCTCTCCGACAAACAACAACTCACCTCTGATATTCGCGTTGTGAGTAGCGCAACAACAGACACCTTGTCTTTAAGAAGATTTGTTGTGTGAACCTTGTCCTCGCTGCCGGCTAGCGCAGTGCCATGAATGTCTGGGAAGTACAGCGCTTTCTGGGCAAGTCGTTTAGCATAGCACCGATATACGCGAGGCGGGAAGCGAATGAAGGGGGAAGAAGACTCCGGATCATTCACATCGTCGCATCCTGTATGTCTCGCCATACTGATGATGAGGCGGAGGTGGCCCCCTACCAGCCAAAAGGCTCACGCTCACGACCGCTCTGACGCTGCGAATACGCAGAGGTTTACCAAAGGACATCCGTATGAAGGGCAAGATGTAAGGATATAGGGTGGGCGAAGCACACGCACATTCCTACGCCCCTCAGCGACAGGTGGAGGTGACGAAGTACTGGCTGAAACCGTGGGCACATGGGAATAACGACGGAAGTATGAGGACGGGATCAACTCACGTCTTCACGAATCATGACCTTCGGGGCGATCCAAGTCTTCCCGCCATGCCGCCGTGTGGCATTCAGGTCGGAGAAGTAGCCGCGCGTCGCCTCTCTCGCCCTAAAGTACACATTAAGATCCCAAACACCATCAAGTTAACATAGAACATACAAATGTGTCCGCTCCTCCAGCTGCTTGTCTCGGTCAAGGAACTTCTCCTTCGTGTCCGCCCATGTCTTCACACTAGCTTTCGGCTTCTCCCTGACACCGAGCGGCCTCTGCAAAAGTGGCAGAGTGTCATCTCCTTTCGCAGCTTTCGCTGTTTTCGCGGAGGCTTCTGCAGTAGGCTTCTCCTTCTCCTTGCCCTTGTCCTTGGACTCAGCGCCGGGTGCAACCGAAGTGTCCGGGGTTGATGGCTGAGTGCTGATCCACCGCTGTCGGTAGGAGAGTCGAGCGGAGCCCCGAGATACCACACGACTAGAGCGCAGAGAGGCTAGAGCAGGCCGCATGTCTTTACTGCAAGAGGAGGAGGGAGAGACCGCCGACCTGGACCTGCAGTCTGCGAGGTGGCGGTCACGTGCACTGCGACGCGTCGCGTTTAGGGCCGGTGGGTCTGGAGTTTGGCGCGTCGCGAACCTAAGGGTCCAGGTTTCCTCCTAACCATCACTCCAGGTCTCCCTTTGCGCCAACCTCATCATCACTAGTCCAGAAGTCTCTTCTGTGCTTCTCCGTTAGGCAGACTTAAGCTGAGCCAGTCGTTGTCATCAGTGGTCGTTTCCCGGGGTGCAAGGAGGATCACTAGCCCATCGGGATTTGCGTGGGTGAGCGACTGGCACTCGTGCGTGCCGGACAGTCAAACTCTGCTCATCATACTCGACTGTGTCACTCGAACTTGCACGTCTCAGACTGCTCGACTCGCATCGCGAAGCCAACATCGACATCGCACGCAGTAGACACCTGTGCGCATTCCCAAGGCACAATATACAAGCATCCAGAATCCTGTCCACGCGTCGTTGCCTACCACCTGATAGTGATGCACTCGCCGCTATCGCGCACTGCGCCTTGATTCATATCAGTTACAAACTGCTGGACAGCGACTGACTAACGACACGCTGCCGACACGACTTGTGTCACAGCGGGCGCGACGTTGCGGTGCGCATCTCGCATGGCGCATCGTCTAAGTGAGTCGTCGTGAACCTTTCCTGTCTTGCAAGTTCCACTGACCCGAAACCACGCAGCGCATTCTACGCACCACCTCGGAGCACGGTGCGCCAGTTTGCGATGCAGATGAGATAGGTCTGGCGCCTTGCGAGCTACTTCGCATTGGTATCTCACGCGAAGGCGGATTCCATCCGAGTGTCCTTCCTTCATCCGGATCCCCATTATTACGTTCTCCGCAACCCAATCCAATGACCTAGGACAGAGACGCCGCTTCCCATGGACAGGGCTGTATGGATATCTGGAAAAGCGGCGTGCGGCACGGCCATTTCACGGATATGAAGTGCCAGAGCCACAGGACACGACCGAGCGTCAGGTCGCGTCACCGATCGAGGTCAGTCGCTACACACGCATACACACACGACGCTCCTGGATGTCTTATCGCTGCTTTGCACTTCAGACCCTCGGACCTTGTGCTAGACGCCACGTCTGAGTTCTGAGGTCCGGATGGAGGCGATCCACTGCGGTTCCTGCAGGAACATTCTTGCAGACTACGTCGTGACCGCCGTTGAGGTGATGCATAGAGGCAAGCTGTACGCCATGGACACATTCATCAGGAGCTCCCCGGACATGAGTGGCCAGTCTCGTTAGGCGGCGCATTTGTGAACGAGAGGTGACGTTGCTCTCCAAGGGATCGCCAGGAGGCGCAGCGCGAGGATCCCCCTTGGCGGTATGGCAGCGTTCATAACCACTGTAATGGCGGCGTTGCATCAGACGCAATGTCCCTGCGCTATACATATTACGTCCAAGTAAAGGAGCCACCGCGCAAGTTTACGTTCCTTTCAGTCAGCGTATCCAGGTTCTTAGAATGGTTCTTCAAGACCTTCAGATGGATGTGACAACCGCAGAGGTATGGAGCACAGTGTCAATTCTAGTATGGAGCGCACAAGTAGGCTGACTACGTCAACACCGACAGGCATCTGCTTCTTCCGAAGGCACTGGATAGATTATGTAGGACCGTTCCTGCTGCTGTTCTAGCGGCGTCATTGACACTGGAAGGTGAGTAGCTTCAATCATTCCAAGTGCGAACCCGAGCTTCTCAAATCATTCGTGTACTCATGGACGTATGTGTCTTGCATGTAGACCGCCCGTATCTTCCCTGTCAGCCTCGGTGCTCGACTTGGTGCCGCTCTGAAAGATCGAACTGGATTGGAGGTGCTCTCTCAGCAACATGAGGTTTCATGCAGAGTATCCCGACCCTTCCTCCTCGACCTCGCGGATGGCGGTGCCGGGTCAAGAGCTTGATTGCACCCCCGAATGCTTCCGTTGAGCCCCAGAACCACGCAGTCGGGATGGAACCGCACCTCGGAAGGGCAGCAGCTTCAGAGCTGTGCTCCAGCGCTCGCGCGGCCGGCAACGTGCGACTGGCCGAGACGCGGTCTCCGATCCGACATCAGTATGGACACCGAAGATGAAGACCCCCTATTGTCCGCCCTCCGTCGTTGCCCTTGTCCAGGTCATCTCTTACGCAGATTCATGGCAACAACCCGAAGCGACAGGCACTGCCTTGGCTGGAAGTAGGGCGCATTCCCGACCCCGCGCCAGGCGTAGTCGTAGGTGTTGTTTTCCGGCTATATCGTATCGATCACACGCTGCAGCCAAACCTTCATAACGCAGCTCTGCGTTGTGCCGCGAGAACCCCAAGAAGGGCAGGATCACCA